>JAAXOA010000661.1:0-20783 GCA_036561885.1 Salina celebensis
TAATTGTTTTGTTTTATTAGAAGTGTTTTTGTTTTACATGGCGCTTCAGTAGATATGATTGAGAAAAGCATTTTTGACATTCATTACATCGATAAGGTTTTTCACCTGTATGAATACTCATATGAGCCGTTAAGTTAGTTTTCTGTGTGAAGGCCTTATCACAAATTGGGCATTTATGTTTCTGCAGCTGTTTGTGGATAGTTTTAACATGCAATTTCAAGCTAGACTTTGCTTTGAAGTTTTTGTTGCATTCTTGGCACTTGTGTTTCTTAGCTTCGTCATGTGAGTTCATGTGTGACTTCACCGCTTCCTTTGACTTGAATGCTTTCGAACATGTTTCACATTTGTACGGTCTTTCATTCAGATGAGATTTCAAATGTGTTTCAAGGTGCTCCAATCGTTTAAATAAGCGCTGACACAATGAACACTGGAACTCTCTTGATTTCCTGAGTTTTGCAGCTGCACAACTTCTTGTGTGGGATTTCCAGGTATGTAGATATGGAAGTTCTTTACCACAATGTAAACAAAAGTAAGGTTTTTCACGTGTATGAATCTTCAAGTGTTCGAAAAGATGGTCTACTCGGGAGGATTCCGCGTTACAAAATGTACACAATGCTTTCCCACCCCGCTTTGGGGGAAAGAGATGTCTGTAATGTTTACCCGTACTGTAAACCATTTTCGAAGATAACTAAGCACAATGGGGAATTCCCAAACAAACTTCAACTAGTGTACGTTGCGACAAATTTCGCACGACTGGCATTTCAATCGTTTTATGCATAGGCTTTGTTAGGCATCGAGTTCAATACTGAATAATTTTCAAGTATTTCGAAATAAGAATGAATTTTCCAATGTCGGCAAGTTGTTTGGTAACACGCACATCCTCTACATGTCGCAACTTTCGAAGAATCTCGGTGTTGTTTGCATATATAAACAGTAACTGGAAGTCCATTGCAACCACAACTCTCTCCATGCATGTTTCGTCAGAATCATCCAATTGAATCAAGAATGAATTCTTTGATTTCGATCCTTGCTTGGACAAAATTTTATAAATGCTGATTTGTTCTTTTTGAAACTGAAGTAAATTTCTTCTGTAATCTAGAATACTAAAAAACAAAACACCATTACTGAAAGCTGGGGGCATGTTTAGTACTAAAAGTAAATCAATTGACAGTAGGAAGGTTTAAATCAATATGAAAATCCATAGGTGACCTTGAAAGGAGAACAGGAGAGGTTTGATATTCCTAGATTCATCAACAAGTTGCTTTTAGAAGTCGCAAAGAGATCATTAAAAAAAAGTAAATTGTGATTTAGAGTGCAAAGATTGTTTTTATGTTTTTACAAAAATGACTGAACTTGCAAAACACACATGTGGGAGCGGGAGATTAGTAGGCACGAGCTGAAACTTTACTGAATGTCGTCATAAGGTTAAGAGCTATCATAATGGTATAGGTTTATCGTATAAAAATCTATGACATACAATATCATGCTCCAAACACATGATATTCCAACAGTTTCCTCTCTCTCTCTTTCTACTTAGATTGTAAGTGGAAGTAAAATCACGTCCTATAAATTTTCAATTAATGAAAATTACATAGAGATTTTTGGTACAGTTAACAATAGGTCTGATGATGGTAAAAACACTCTGCATAGTAATATATTTGGATTACGCAGCTTTGGCCCTTCTTCTGCTTTTGTAAATAGTTATTTTCGGCTGTATTCACTTTTTCTCTACAATATACTGGTTGACTTATTCTGTCTTAATATTTTAGGGGTGATTAAACCAAACAAATATAAATTTTCCTCATAATCACAAGACCATGGTCAGTTATACTTTCCAACAAATCAATTATTAATGCTCAGAGCTGGATTCGAATATTATATTTAATTCGCATTCCATCAATTTTTAGAACACTTGTGTCCTAGATTGCAAACCACCGCAATATATCACCGAGCAAAATATTTTGAAAATACAAATTTCTCAGTCAATCAGCAGCTTTCAAAATGAATATTTTTATGGGGAAAATCTCGACACTGAAGATCTCACTTATTAACAGATTTTGTTTTATCAATGGTGCAGCAAGAATTCTCTTTGCTCTCCACAATGTTTGTAAAAATTACAGAATGTTGAGCTTTCTGTCTTTAGTTCCACTTTTTATTTTAAATCATCAATCCGTTGTAATACATTCAGACAAGTTTAACTCAGTTTGATCGTCAAACACGAGCCAGGAGAAAGACCTTTGACATTACTCTGGCATCTTGCCATGGAGTGCCCATGCAAAACATTGCATTTCCACTGCAGACGTTTCCTGTGCAAAATATATCTCTATTGGGAGCTCAACGTATGACAAGTATAACTAGGTATATAGGTACCATTAGTTTGGCATAATTATCTACTACAAAACTATATTTTAGTACCGTGAATATTTGCTAAAAATCGGTACCATTGGCTTGTACCATGATAAGATACAGGAAGGTTTTGTTTTGAATGTACATTTCTAAAATTATTCCACATTTAAAATCAATAATTCTATTAACCACATTTAAAATATACAATAGTGTCAAATGAAAATCTAAACCCAAAACTTACACTCGACATTCATGGTTTTGTTTTCCATGGTGACTGGAAACCTACTGAAATATAATTTTACCACGTAAGACTTCTTGATCTTTTATTATATGAGAAGCATATCAAGATAACATTTATGATCCAATATTTGAATTCAAACGAAAATGTTATCTTGCGGCCAGAATCAAGCAGTGTCAGATGTCATCGTTTTCCTTGCAATCGAAGAAATTAAGCATCAAAGTTGTGAATACTGAAGCGAAAATGCAACAAATAAAAACTTTAGACGCTGAGGAATTCAACGTAAATACAGTTCGCGTAGACAACAAATACCAGCCAGTGAGACAAGTGTCGGTTGACTGAACTGCTACAATTATATTTTTTCAATAAACTTTGTCGCCCTGACAAATGGAGAGGTGATTCTCCTCTAGGCCACATGAAGTTGTAGGGTAAAAGGTAATTAGTTAAACAAGAGATATCTTTGAGTTAAACGTCTATAAATTTTGCTCGGCAAATTAAACTAAATCATTTTTAAGTTAGTCAAGTTTTGGTTCTTTTGAAGCAAACGGAGCATATTTAGATTCAAAACATATTGCAGCCATTTCTGAATATTGTGATTAATATTAGAGAACACATGCCCAGAATACCTGTCATTATAGTGGACAGTAACAAGCGACAGTGTTTGTTTGCAACTGCCTAAAATTATTTCTTATTTATCTAATATGTTCGGAAAAAAATGGCTGGATGTGCTTCCGGTGATAGTACTTTACATGTGGGCCACAAATGTCATGGGTAAGAATAAATTACACTACAGTCAATGTCAAAATATGGCATCAAGATTAGCAGCAATTACGCGCTGCTCATATTTTAATTTCAGGAAGCCCGTTACCGAAAAATCAAGGTTTTCACGCCGGATACGCTGAAACGACATCCGATCACAGTACGGCTAACGTTCATGCTTCAGTTTTCGGTCAGCATTCTATTGCTGAGAACATGGAGTATGAGCAGCAAATTGGATTTGCAAATCCAGGGGTGAACAAAGGCCCGTCTAATTCGGGAAAAGAGTGGAACGTCCCGAACGCTTATCTGCACATCGGATTGTACCGAAGTACTGGAAAAGCAAAGGATCTTTTCGGCAACAATACCGCAGGTTCAAACTATGCCATCGACTTTCTTACCGCGGGTGCTGAAGTCGGCTATGGTGCGATGGCAAGAGCAAGACTTACTGATGCGGCTGTGAGTGTGGGACCCGGCGAACTAAACCTGGGCGTGGGATTTGACACTGGGGCTATCATTACAGATGGAGTTGAAGTAAAATGGTTGGGAATCGGTGGGGGGATATCACGGCGAGGAATTCATGCGTGCTTTGTCCTCTATCTGCCTAGGATTCAACTGGGCATAATTTCAATTCAATTTTAAGTTTTATTCTGTTTACAACGCGTAATTCTTCTTGTAGGTGGAAAGATGCGTTCGTGTTTCTTGCGACATGACATAAGCGAAATAAAAAGCCTTTGAATTTTTCCATGACCACCAAGAATTTAACTGCATGAGTTTGCAGAAGCAATATTTATACAGCGAAACTTGAAAGTGGTGTTAATTTATTCACTTTTTCCCTTGTGTTGTCGATAATTCCAAATATGTAACTGCAAACCGGCCTTATGTGAACTCTTGAACCTCGAATACATATAATTGTTGAACCATGAATATGCGGTTAAATTTGGTTTATTATCTTATCCTATTTTATCTTTGGTAAACCAATACAAACTACGCAATTGAGTCATAGACAGACGTAAGTACCTTTCCGTCACTCACATAATAAAATATCTCATATAGTTATTAATTCAATTACTGTGCTACCACTCACTATTAGAACATTTTCTTCGGGTACCGGCACTTAAGAGAATTATTATTTTGGTAACTCTAGCTTCTAACAGTTCACTTTGAAGAACGTATTCAATTATAAGTGGGTATCATATAACAATATTTGATACACCCGACACAATGAACTGGATTTTTCTGTTGTTCATCGTAATATCCAATGGATTCGGATTAGATTGTTTTCCCATCGAAATAAACTCTAGAATTTATACAACCTGCGACATTCTCATTGTCAGACCATCCTACAAACATCAAGCGAGCCACTTGGTGGATATCAACTTAATTCTAATTGAGACCATTCAAGCCCAGCAACAAGAAATTGTAATAAGGTGTGCTTGGGTGATACGCGACATGTCGCTTACCATGCAGGATCTTGTGAGAGCTCACGATAAGAATTTATTCACCGCAACAGCAATCATTTATCACACTTACGTCGCAAGAAAATATTCTCAAGAAGCCAAGAAACATTGCACTATTATGCTTACCACCGAAAAACACATGCAGTCTTCATTTCAGATAAATCTTGAAGACTACTACCCCCTTATTTGGGGTCTGTGGGTCAGAGAAGTATGCCAACAGAAACTGGGAATCATTTAGCTTCCTTGAAGACACGTGACCTTGACTCTTGCAGGACTGAATGAGAAATTAACTCTGTCCGGACGCAGTGTCCTACTCAGGTCACCAATCTTGACCTACGTAGTAGTAATGAGCGCAAACTCTCAACTTGACCGCTTAATTGACATTTGCTCAGGGAGCTGCTCATTGACGGCGTCGATTTACAAACAAATTAACCTCTTCAAAGGACATTTGGGTGAGCATATACTACCGATCCCAGTAGCGGATTCAAAAGCAGCATACATATTTTCTATTGGTGATATCGATACCTCAGAGAAAGCAGTGTTCTGGTGTCACTCGGTCAAACAAATGTTTAGACAGTTTAGTATATACTCGATATGCACCACACATTCAATTGCTCCAGTTTTGGAGTTAGTGGAAAAACTAAACGCATCATTCGCTCATGGGGCTGTGATCAATCATCAGGATCCTGTTGTGTACTACCATGCGGAAGTTATTACTAGATTACTGGGTGATTTTGTTTTTGTAGAAGCGGATTTATCAACCTCGATTCCGGCACTAGATGATGTATTCAGCCGCCAACTTAGATACTGTCAACAGCAAGTGAATTTTGACTCAATTAATGTGTTCACAACTTTATTTATAGCTTTAAGTCCGCAAGTCTGGTTAGCTCTTGTATTTTCGCTCATTGCTTTTTGTATCGTCGTTGAGGTGAAAAAGAATGTTGCCAGTTGCAAAGGACAAAGGTATCTCCTCGAGACTGCGTTTGAAGTTTACCGTTTGCTGTTTCAGAGAAGCACAGAGAATCCAGACATGACGAAGATAGTCCTTTTAATTGCGTGTTTTTTTATTGAGTTCATGTATCTTTCGAAAACCACTGAGACGATAATAGTTCCCAACAAACCTTACCGTATAAAAAGCTTAAGTGAACTATTACAAAAAGGATGGAAGCTGATGCTTCCAATAAACTCCAAAGATTTGAATTTTCAACCCCGAGCCTACAAAGAGGAAATGAGGAAAGCCTACAAAAACGAGTTGAACGCAGAAGGGTTGCATATAGAATTAGAACATTCTTCTAAATTTTGGATGGATACTGCTTACACTGAAGACTTTGCATCGAATCATGAAGTAGATAAATACAGGTTTGACAACTTGGTAGTTGGCAGAGGAATAGCTGGTATAACAACTCAGTCCATCAGTGGCTTTAGGAACTTGTTAATTGACCCTCTCCTAGAAAGGGAAATACACAAGCACCAAGTCAGATGTGACTCCGTTTCGAAGCAATATGCAAAACAGTTCAGTCACTTCTATATATATTCACGAAATCGATGGGATGTTTATAAAGTTTTGATACGGCTGCTTTATGACAGTGGCGTGAGAATCTTTTGGTTGCGTTTGCGAATAAGTGCGATTAACAGAGCCAGAGCTGCCAGTGAACCGTATAATGTAACGACATTGAAACTACTTGATTACAGAACCCTTGCCCTGTTTGCAATACTTTGCTCTGGATTAGTCATATCATCTTGTTCTTTCTTATGGGAACATCATGTGTTCACTAAAGCAACAGTTGTTCAAGTTCCAAGTGATTCAAATCCTTATAAAGTATTCAACAGGGCCTTGGCGAAAATTCATACAGTGGCCGTCATATCCAGGAAACATTTTCTAATCTTTCGGTTACGTCTTATGTACATCTGCAAACAATGTACGGCTGGGAATGTTCATCAAAGGTGTCGAAGTTTTGGCACAAGCATTTGTAGTTATGTTTCAATTCTCATAGGGTTAATTCCCAACAAGATGACATGTAAAACCACGCAATCAAGAAGCAGTGTACTTACTTAAGTAACGCTTTTAACGGTAAATTTCTAATTTGTTGTTGATTTCTAAAAGTTTCCCTTGGTCTTTAGGCTACATATACGCAAAACGATTCCTTAACGGAGCTTTGAGTGATGTGTCATTTGTCATCTAAAAATACAAGGGCTGAATGTCATGTCTTGATGGCACATGCTTTAAGGTAACCGGCAATACTTAAAAGTTATCATTAAGTTGTCATTGTGAGTCCACACCATAGCCAGCTGATAATTATAATTATCCCTAATCTTGCGTACACCCAAATTTTGTCAAAAGAAATTGTTAACGATTGTCATTCGTGACCGGTAATTTCGGTTTCACTACAGCAGGTAAAGCAAGTATATTTACGAAAATCTTTGGCATGATGAAATACTCGGTCGCTTCAAGTCGATATATGCCGCCCATGTTGTGTACGTCATTAGTGAATTATAGAAGAGTAAAAGATGTATGCAGAGCTCCTTCATAATATTTTTCTTTTCTTACATCTTATGTAAATTTAATATGTACTTTCATGAAAATGGTTCCAGGTTAATGGTAACAGGATTTTCAAGTCTTCAGTCAATTCATTTCATTCTAATCAAATACCTACTTTTACAAACTCCTTTTGCGGGGTCTTTCACCTTTTCGCCTTACGTACCAGTGAAAGTAATACAGAATACTTTAATTCAAAATTGAAATTAAAAGCTTGACGAACCCAGGGAAATTTTAATCAATTGTGAGCGTTGATAGCGAAAGCTACAACATGTAATCTATTGATTAACACCCCGTCCAAAAACTCTTCTGGCGCCTTCAATATCCCGGTTAACTTAGAGACATGGGCTAGTAGTGGTTATATGTGTATGCGTGTTAGTGAAAATACTAAATCCTCGTCTATAACTAATTCAGAGTTCATATTAATGTCAGAAAAAACAAATCTACTTGTCGATAATGATAATGCCGGCGCCGATCAGCTTTCTTTCATGTACCTCAAGATATACACTCAAATTAATGAAAACCCAGGACATGAAATGAGAATTTCTTGCGGTTTAGTCCTAACTGGCTAAAGAAATTGATTTATTCCTAATGTAATTCTTCATTACAACTGTATAAAACTAAAAGTTTCCAGCTAATATTTTTTTTAAAAACCAGACTTTAGTTTAACTAGCTGGCACAATATGTCAATTACACCCATTTAAATCGAACTGGTAGATACTTAATTGTATTTAGTTTCCATTTAACATTTAACTTAATATTAGATAGCAACAGTTCAGACTTCTGATAGTAAACTGTGAAGATAGAAGCATTATGTAGTACTTTTTGTTGGCTAATTCGTTTAATTCAAATATTATTTGTGAATCAAACATTGCTAGTTCAATTTCATAAATTCGGAAAAGAGAGAATCGGCGGTTGCAAACCTAATGTGTTATAGAATTGGTTTTTCCCTTGTCTGCAGTTATTAAATCTAAAATGTTTGCGGATATAACAAGAATAAAATAGAACTATCACAGCCACTTTTACTTACACTCCGTGTTACAGTGTTATCCGTTACTGTTTGTCCATAGGAAGAAACATTGTTGGTAATTAATTGGACTTCATTTCGAAAATCCGAAATCAGCAACGCCATAACCGCCATCGGGGAATGTATATAATAATAGCCGTCACGCAAACAAGATGGAGGGAATAAAATTTATATATTTCGTTCTTATACCAGGTGCATATTCAGTATCCCCTTTAAACGAGCCTATGCACAATCATGCTATGGAGCAAATTTCCGACAACTTGTTTTTGTTTCTGGATGAAACACTTCGGGGTTGTACGATCAAGACGCTGATGCATGGTAATCACGCAAATTCAGAGAGTATTTACTTACTGTTAAACAACCTCAATACGGCCTTTACAAGTTCAACTAAAACATACATGCTTGAGGAATACGTTGCATACACAAACCCAGTTTTATACGTTAATCAATACGGGAAGTACAAAGAACATTCTGAGTACCGACGACCTGAATGGCTCCTGAAGCGTCACACCTCGTGCTACTCTCACCTGTATCTGGTTGAAACATCGCAGGACCTTCTAAGTGCAGTGCACTACCATTTCGTGGATTTAGATCTAAGGAGGGAAAGTCCCAAATATGTAATAATATGGGACATGTTTGATATTCGAGGCTCATACCAGTCCATCTTCTCAAATCAGGAATTTTATGGTACCTTCACCGACTATCGACTCGTCATTAGAAAATACACAAAGGCTTCAGACTTTGATGTAAGTCTGGTGTGTATCATATGTGCTAATCATTTCCCAAATAGGCTGGTCACAGATCCGGTAACACCTGCTACGCTGGCTACCATTAAACAATCATGGCGGAAGATACATAAAGATCACTTTGGCTTGAAGGAGCTGGCTTGCCATTTTTGCCTAAAGTCATCAAACGAACTTAAATCAAACTACAGGGTCCTACCTCTAGATTGGCTTATTGTATCGGTGACCAATATAACCATCATACTCCAACGGACAGATCTTAATTACACATCATTCGCGGCCTTTTCCCATAGTACTTATATTATACCAAAAAATATCCAGAGGTTTGTATTGGATCGGAGCTATCCGTCGTTCATAATGTCCATTACTCACTTACGCTCCTCTGAATACAAAATGTTCACAGTAGTACACAAGTCGCTTCTGACTCCATCCGGCCTCGCAGGACTCTTCGTTCCCTTACATAAATTTGCGTGGCTTACAATTGTGACTTCTGGAGTAAGTGTTTTCTTAATTCTGTATGTTG
This sequence comes from Salina celebensis, assembly GCA_036561885.1. Lineage (NCBI taxonomy): Eukaryota > Metazoa > Arthropoda > Collembola > Entomobryomorpha > Paronellidae > Salina > Salina celebensis. The sequence continues at coordinate 9,630 of JAAXOA010000661.1, forward strand.
TGAATAACAACATGCGCTACTCTTCTGTGCTCATGTCATTGTTTGGACCCTTTACGGATCATTGGATACAATGTGGTGCTCCTCAATTCAACCGTATATTTATCTTATGGGGAGTCCTTTCCTACTCTGTTACAGTGCTATATGGAGGAGAGCTCGCTTCCGTATTAGCGGTACTCAAACCACCCAGATATCCCACTCGTCTGGATGATCATGGGGATGCAAACACTCAGCTGATTAGCCTTTCCGGTATCCTCCACCCTGGCAGAGATAAAGATGTTTCACGATATGCTGAGCATCTGAGCAACCAAATGAGTGATTGGAGTCCATCACATTCTGGTAAAAATCGAGCGAGACAAGTTGAAATACAGGCCAAACTAGTGAGTGAATTTCAAAAGGGATTTTGTGATGTCAACATGAGAGCTCTCAATAGAAGCAACGAGGATTACCCATATAGATGTTTGGACAAGCCATATACTACAAAACATGAAACTCCAATTACCTTTGTGGATTTTGACCCTTGGTACTTTATGGAAAGATTCACATTTCAAGATTCGTCTAATTACTGGCTTAGCCCTTCGATTCGCGTGCCTGATCAACAGGAAAGTTTTACTTTGCTCATACGGAGAAACTACTTTGCAAAGTTAGCTCTGCCAATTGCAACTTCATGGGTAGAAAGCGGCCTGCAGTCAATATCTAACAAGGTGCAACTCCACATACCAAAAAACCCCAACGTCAAATGGCCAGTCATTCCTGCAACTTACGAGGTCTTCCAGCCTGTAGTGGGGGTTCAGTTTACTCCTTGGAAGCTTTCGTCGAGTTTATCAGTTCTTGCATTAACTGCAATCCTTTTGAGTGTAGCACTGGTAGTGCTTCAAGCAGAACGAACGTCAAAATTAAGTATTGTTTGCGTCTCGAAAAATAGCTCAGTAGTAAGTCACACACCTATACATGGCGACCATGTCGACGAAAGATGCAAATGCAAGGCGACACTTCAAACTCGATGTGACATTCTTCAGGATATGTAATTCGATGAATAGCCATGTAGTTATGAAATACTGTACATAGCTTTTGCTATATTTAATTCGGATTGTAACCTTAAAGGTTATATTTGCTATTGTAAAATTTTATTTAAAAAGTAAGTTATTTAGATATGTAGCTGTAGTAAATAACGGTGATGACATTTAGACTAACAATACTGTACTGTTGTTTTTGAGACATTATTGTTCTTGTAGAATATAATTACAGGAGTAAAACCTTCGCTCTGTCTTATATTTCAGTTTACTGCTGAATTAGCCTGTTAGGCATTATTATGTAACCTTAACGTAACATACGCTTAACCAGGCTTATCCTATGTTTGTCTGACATCTTTCTCTAACTATACTAGATGCATGCTGAATTTAAACGAAGCTTGTTAATAGTTACTACCACTAAAACTTAATGTACACAGCATGAGCTCAAGAAATAACTTACAATTCCTTAACGCTGTACCTCGGCCTGAAAACGTGGAGTTTGCTTGCGTCTTGCGTCGCGAAATCTTTAGCGTTTCGTCTAAATCCCGGAGGATGTAGGAGACTTCTTCCTCTCTTCTGTGAAGGAGTGCATAATGATAATAATGGTAATGGTGTGCATACAAATTGTGAACGAAACCAACTTTAAGAGGTGCGTATCATAGATGCGGCACGCCTTGGGCGAAAACTGCAGTTAGTACGCGTTGTGGCCGGAGGCTTATGCCTTCATTCAGTCGCGAACCGAAGTCCATAAGGCATACCGGAGGGCAAAATCCAACCGGAAGTTGTGTGTAGTTGGAGGAGTTTGGAAGAAAGTGATAATGGGATGTAGATCTGGAACTGGGCTTCACTCATCTTGTAAAAATCTATGAAAAAGGCAGGTTCCAATCTTAACCCCTGGTTTATTTCTAGAGGGGTTCAATGGTCAAACGGTTCTACCGATTAAGCTGAAACGCATGTGCATCAATATATGCTTAAGGTATATTCCGAAATATGTTCCGGGCTTTAACCACAAGACCTTCTCAGGTTCCGCAGGTTTTTATTAAATAACAGGGGTTAATTTTTTGTGGGATGATAGACCTACATGAGATATGATAAATCCCAAAATGCCAGTTCCCAATTTCATCTCCCTGGGGGTCTGGAGGGGCTCAAAGTAGGCCAAATGGTTCAATCGACAACAAGGTAATTTTTCCCTGGTTCCGTAATAAATCAGTAGAGTAGCAGAGCTTAATTATAGCCTTACAACACTTCCAATACTTACAATAGAGAATTATTTACTTCACGTAGAAATTTTTGTTCGAACTTATTTAAAATTCCATGAAAATTTTATCAATAATAATGCTTGACCTCTACATTTTGCGCTATGACTTATGACGTAACATTCAATGGTTCAGGAAATATTTAAATTTCTATTGGCACATGCAGACTAGTGTACTTATTGAAGCAAAATCCAACATTTGGTTGCGTATGGCAATTATCCTAGATTTTTAATTCCCAGAGTACACGATGGATTCTTATGATTGTTACAACTTGTGGGGTTTATCTGAGACTATCAAAAAATGTTTCAAGCAAACTTTTTATTGATTTTTTTCTTAATACAAGCTACTCGACAACGATTCATTTGCCGCTACAGTTTCTCAACACTAAATATAGCCATCGTTACGTCAGCCAAATTATACCTCGTTATATTATATGGAGGCGACGATACGTATTATTTGAACGTATTTTATTTTTGGATGAAAAATGCCCAGGGCTTCGAAAACATTTATACTCCAGTGTCCTGTGGACATAAACCAATTCGGGATTGAGTTTCGAGGTATTCCGAGAAGAGCCTGACATAAATAGTCCCGTAGAGGCACTCGGTAGAATTTCGCATTGGTCCGATTTAACGATTGACCACTGCCTATTTAAGTATAAAAGGCATTGTTTTGTTTTAGTAGTACAAATGCCTATCTCGATTTGGATGCGATCAGTGATATATGGATCTGTTCCCTTATACTCCCAGACTGCTCCGGGACAGAGGTTATCCTCCATATTTTTTTCGCAGGTGAAAAACTAATAAAAACAATTAAATTAGACAATCCTCGAGGTAATATTAGCAGCAACCAATTTGCTTTCATAAATTACTTTGGTACAATCCTCGTGGGGACATCTGCTATCTTCCCCATTTGTTTCACAATCTGCGTACTTGGAGGCACCTGCCATTAAAATAAACACTCTTTAAGGTTCCAATCCAATGTGTCACAATCTCTTTGCATGCTAGCCGAGAACAGAACAATGGGTTATTAATACTTTATTGACGGAATATTTGTGAAATGAGTCATTAGTCAGCCATGGAATATTTCATCAAAACATGGTATGTATTGATAACATAATATGTGTGCACGCACTAACCGACTGCTTAGAACACAGACTTTTATCCCTATCCTTATAAAACTGCTCTAATTGAGGAACTAAATTTACCAAGATAGGACGGTATCATATTCATGTACATTAAAGGTTTTCATATTTATAACGCAATACGGCAGAATGCAGTTTATGGACACTTACTAACAATTCAGTGTAAACAAACTGTATGTTAATTTCATTTCTATTGCATGAAAGGGTATGGCAAATAAATAACAAGTAACTAAAACGAGAGCCTTCTAACTTCGCAGGAGCAAAGAAAATATGCCTGTATACAGTAAAAAATTTGTTTAAAATTATAGCCCCGCAAATGATTTATTGATGGGAAATTTTGACCTGAGAACCTAAATTTGTTATGACTTTATTACCTGCGTATAAGTTACCACTTTAGTATTTCACATCTGAGCATTTAACTACATAAAATACCCTTACCGACATATTTCCTGCAGTCATTCTCGAGGGGCAATATATTCTCTGCTGACTGCTTGATGCTGCGATTTGACAGACGCAAAATTGTGACCACAGTAATGGAGCAAATGATTTATTGATGGGAAATTTTGACCTGAGAACCTAAATGTGTTATGACTTTATTACCTGCGTATAAGTTACCACTTTAGTATTTCACATCTGAGCATTTAACTACATGAAATACCCTTAGCGACATATTTCCTGCAGTCATTCTCGAGGGGCAATATATTCTCTGCTGACTGCTTGATGCTGCGATTCGACAGACGCAAAATTATGTCCACAGTAATGGACTCTTCCTTGTCGTGAATCACGCCAAGAAATATTGCGACTAGTACGTGCAAAAAACCTGCGTAGAAGTTTCCGCACTGTTGCTGGGGTGGACATTTTATGTACTAAAACAAAGTGCAATTCTTAATAGATGATAATGGTATCTATAATTGTTATAATTTAACTACACGGTTTTCGTACTTCACTGCAATCCTCTGGATCGGTGAGGCTCTCTAAGCCTTTTGTGCCGAAATTCACAGGGATTGGCAGACAATTATCTGAAAAAAAGGGCTATTAAAATTCAAATCATACTGATAAGTTTGAACTTTTTACCTCCTGCCTGGGAAAATTGCGACATGGCGACTTCAATATTTAAAAAGTAGATAATCAGGAATGCGCTGGCAGCCATTTTAAAGCTGTGTCTTATAAGGTTTGAATTGCACGGGGAAGAAAATATTTAGTATGTCTGCAGGACAGGGCCAGACTAAGGTAAATCAGTTTAGTTTGATGCTAGTAAAGTATTATATACCACCATTTCCGAGAATTTGTCCTCAGCAAGATAATTGGCCATTGTATAGATAGTTAGTGACGCAGCCACATAGCAAACGGCCGGCCCACTGATTGCATGATGTTGGCCCTTTTGCTTAACGTTAATAAGCAATTGTAGTTAGAATATGTTAATTTTACTTTTCGATAGGCTCGTGTATTTGGACTATGTACAAGACTGTATGCTTGCAAGTAAATGAAAATGAATTCGAAAACAATTTCAGTTTTATCTGTGTTTCATGCCCCATTAAGTGAATTTCTATCCAAATATTCGAGTTTCGGACAAAGCGAATTGAGAGAATTTTTCTTATGAAAATATGATGAAAAGAATTCAGGTAAACCTCAGGTTCGATAATCCTGGATTTTTAATAATTTTATGTTGCACTTGTGGGCGGTATCCGGTAATTTGAGATGTCATTTTGCTGATTACTATTACTGTTGAGTTAATGCAAAGACAAAGACAACTAGAACTTTAAAATCTTCGTCCGCTTGATCTCTCTGCTCGATGTTATCCGGCCCGTCTTGTTCTCCGTGGTCGAAGCCGGATTCGGTTTTGAAAATAACAATGCGGCGTTGTTTTGAGAACAAATGAAATCATTGTAAAGCCACCGATTAATAAAAATGGAAGTGGTTAGAAGAGTGAATGAATCGTAGCACTAGTATATAGTATAAATTCGATCTCTGAAGTAACGAAGTACAGCTTGGGTGCTTTTTTGTCCAGAGAAAACTTATTTCCGTACAAACAATCACAAAGGGTAAAGCTCCATGCAACACAAATTTCTTGGCTTAATGCAACAGATGAAGTGTACATTCATTGGCTCTAACTTCTGTTCTTGGTTACAGTGCCTTAACCGTCTTAACAAATTGGTGGTCTATTACAGCTAGTTCTGTGCTTAAATATAAATTTTTTATGTGAAGTCGTCGAGTCTTCTTGTGGATACCTGTACTGTACTTCAGGATCATCCATCAGGATTGTTAGGTATCAAAAACCATTGAAATGACTTAACATATGAATTCTTGGTTTTATTATTAAGTAGCGGAAGCTACATTGTAGCTGAAGCTGCTTTATGTGAATGCCGGTGTCTGTCCGTCCGTCCGTCCGTCTGTCCGTCCGTCCGTCCGTCCGTCACGCTCTGTTCTGACGAAACTACTTGACCGATTTCGATGAAATTTGGTACGATAGTTCCTTATGTCAATGTGGTTTGGGCAATTAAATTTCAGGACCAACGGTTAACTGTGATTATAGTTAATTGCTCAATTAAAGTTAACTATATTTATTTAAATGGACGAAATTTTTTTATTCGTTATTTCGATAGATCTTTTTAAGCTGACGATTTTTGCTTCAAACACCCATATCCTGTTTCGTTATCTTTGCTAGTTAACGGAGCAATTAAAGTTAATTAATACATTTTAATTGACGGAAATATTTTATTCGCAATTTTGATCAAGCCCTTTGAGCTGCTGTTTTTACTCATAGCTGTGCTTCCGCTACTTTTCTATATTTCGATTTGCGGTTTATTTGAACTGTGGATATTGGTGAAACTGATGGGAAAGGGAGGGAAAAAGGAAGGGGAAGAGGAAAAGAGAGATTCCCCTTGTTTACGTCTCGAGCAAATGTGGCGCTCCGGCGAGCAACCGAAGGTCGCGAGCCGGGTTTGGGTAACGAAAATTTTTGAAGATGCCTTTTAGCGTTTTGGTCGCCGCACACCCTGGGTCAAGGGCTATGTTGCGCATTTATGATTAATGTATCTTCTTTGTATGTAAAATGTCAGTTTCTAATTTAACTAACCATCAGAAAGGTTGCTGGCAAAGCAAATACTGTAAATGTTTTATGCTTTGTAAACGTCAATTTGTTATCCACGCGTGATTTGTAATAGTGTTTCATTATGACTGTACATGAGTTTTCTTATTTTCCGTGCTTGAAGTATAACGTCAGTGACGTCATCATGATAATTGAAGGTGAATTCACATCACATGCTCTATCAAACCTTTCTCATAGTAATTGCAGTTTATTTTACATTATTTTTTCTATAGAAACCACATCTGTTCCGTTCCACAAATGTCAAGGCCAATGATTTTCACTGAAAAAAACTGACATTGGTATAAAACATTCAAAATTTGAGTAATTTTTGTCCTTCGTAGAAGTCACAAGGATTAATTTCATGTTGAAACAACGTGTTTAAATTAGCAAGCAGCCGGTAGCCGGTTCAGTATTTTCCCTAGTTAAACATAGAAGCCTAATTTGCAAATACGTATTTACTCAAGCTCAAACCTGAACACATGAAATATTATTGACACTATCGCTTGAAGCTTACGCGTCATAAGTAGTACACCAGGAATAGTTAGGACGAAACGTACATGGTATTTGGATCTCGTAAACAATTTCATTTAAACTTCTACTACTAATCGATTCAAAAATAACCGCCAATACAATGAGTACGCCTAAAATTGTCAACCTTGCTAACTCTTTTAATGCATTAAATTATGACGTTAGCACGTTTTGAAACATTTGTGCCTTCATTTCATTAAGTTAACATTATAAAGTTTGGCTTGAATGAAATCTGTTCGAGTTTGTAACACACCACAATCTCAATTAAAACTTCTCTTGCACACTTCCCAGTATATTTAAATATGAATGAACACAGAAAATGGGGCTGTAAATGACACGGAGATCTTCATACCTCATAAGAACAAATATTATAAGTGATTTGACAATGTCGAAAACGCACATTTTGGAAGTCTTCCAAAACTTCAAATGTTTTTCTAGGTGACGGTTAAGTCAATAATGCGCAAAAATTGTTAAGCAGAATGAAACGCAAGTTTCTACGTACAAAAAGTTATTGTTTTCAATGCTTGTAGTATCACGTCAACAACGTCATCGTCATAATTGAAGGTCCTTTCCAATACTCTATCAAATTGATTTCAGTGTAATTGCCATTTAACTTACATTTTTGCTACATAAACCACACCTATTCCGTTGTATGTCAAGGCCAATGATTTTCACCGAAACAAACCTGACAGGGTTTAAAACATTGAAAATTCGATTAAGTTGTAACCTTCGAATTCACAAGGATTAATTACATGTTGAAACAATGTGCTTAAATTAGCAAAGTAACCGGTTGAGTACTCTGAAACCAGTCGATACTTTCCGCTTGGTGTATTCTGCCGCATCAGGTGATGCCCAACAAAGTTTTTCCTGAGAACGCCTTAGATGCATTCCGCTAAATGGGCTAGTGCAATATGTACAGAGAAGGATGCATGAACGGCGGAAGAGATCAAGAAAAAAAGTGTGTTCTAGAGTCAAGCGTCTTTTTACAGTTTTCACCGTTCTTTTTGGTGCCGGCGGATGCCTACACCAAGCGGCAAGTATCGACTGGTTTCAGAGTATTTTCAGTAGTCAAACAGATAAACTCCATTTGCAATACGTATTTACTGAAACTCAGATACATACATTCATTTGTTAAGCGTCATTAGTTTCCTGGGAAGAGTTAGATTCTATCATCTAAGCCATTAAGGAATAACCATGATTTAGTAAACCAAACCTAATCAATTCTTCCATTAACATAGATTAAAAATACCCGCCAATACAATCAGTAAATCACGAAAAAAATCTTGTTTGAAGCAAAAGTTACATGCCTATAGCTCAAGGTTGGTATGCGTAAAAATAAAAAAATAAATATTGGACGCCTATTCAAGTGGAATAAAGGTCAGAAACTTCTGGAAACGGTTTGGAAAAATGCAAACAATTGTTGGTTTAAACTATTGTTTTCACCAGAACATCACGTGGAACTGCATCTGCTCGTCGTTAGCAAATCTTTTAAAATTGTCAACCTTGCTAGCTCTTTTTATGCATTAAATTATGAAGTTAACACGTTTCGAAACATTTGTGCCTTCATTGCATTAAGTTAACTTTATAAAGTTTGGCTTGAATGAAATCTGTTTGAGCTTTACAAGTTTGTAACATAAAAAATCTCAATTAAAACTTTTCTTGCACACTTTTCAGTATATTTTAATTTGAATGAACACAGAAAATGGCGCTGTTTACCTCATATGAACAAATACTATACGTAATTTGGTTACTTCCAAAAGGCACATTCCGGAAAGCTGTATTTCCAGAAACTCCATATTTTTTCCTAGTGACGTATAAGTCAATAATGGCAAAATTTGTCTACCAGAATGAAATGAAACAAAGTTTCAACGTAACAAAAGTTAAATATATGCGAAATAACAAACATTAATTACAATTTCCAAATTAAAATTGATATTTGCTAGTAATTTGTGTAAACAAATAGTCTGAACAAATAGTACACACAATTCGTAGTCTGAATTTCGCTCATTAAAATGCTGGTTTTGATTTTCGATCGCTTGCAAAAACCTCAGCAGATCCCTTCTCAAAGCGACGTGAATTCGATGGGATTCAAAATTGAAGTAAATGGTATATTTAATTATTCATCAGTTTTAGCTTATATTTTTCCAGCTCTTCAGTCGAGCCAAGGTTAATCTTTGGTTTTGCAGAATTCAAAACATTCTTGCTCACAAAGAAACCACTTCAACGAAAACCATATACGACGTGCGTAAATTGCATTGCGTTAAGTTCGCTAGGTTGGAAAGCAAGAGAAAGTATAAAACCGGAGCTTTCATTCAGTTTTCTGCACACTCAGTCTGCAAAGAGAAAGCAGGTAGCACCTTCCGAGAAAGCTCTGGATTTTGTATCAGCTTGCCCCGATAAAAATCCGGTTCGAGTTGCTACCAACATTGAATCCCTCTGGTTTTTTTCTTCATTATTTTCGCAATTGGTCGAGTGAAATTTGTGCTTATCAAGGGAGAATGTCGACCACAATCACAGTTCATCAGTCACCATCTTTAAAAGATCTTCTAAAGAGGTGACATTAATTGAGGTGGCTGGGAACCTTATTCGGACCAAGGGACGAAGAGATTCTGCCAGAGTTAAATATTACTCTAAAGAATATCTTTATTAACTGTATTTGTTTATTTTAGAGGGCCAGAGGTCAAGTTTAACTTTGACTTCTTAAGAAGAACTCCCAAGGACTTTACTTCTGTGCGACCATCGCCCGAGGTTGCTCACACCTGGTCACTTTCATTTCCGATAATGATGAGTTCCCAGTGTAAGCTTGTTTATATTGTATTTTAGAACGATATGTGTATCAATATGGTTGGTAACCGCAAGGTTTTTCAAAAACAGATGGGAAATCGCTGTTTAGAGCGTTCCTTGCTCGGGAGTTCAGTGAGGAGAATGTCGACTTTTGGTTGGCAGTGGAAAAATACAGGACTTGTAGTGAAAAGAAACTGGTCATCAAGGCCAACCAAATCTTTGCGGATTTTATAATTTGTGAAGCCCCGAAAGAGGTAAACTCACTTTTGAAACATTTAAACCAATCAAAAAAGAAGAGTCTTAATTTAACTACAAAACCATAGGTGAACTTGGATTCCACCACGAAAAGTAACTTGGCCATTGCGATACTGACTCCATCCCACACGACATTTGATTCGTCACAGAAGATAATCCAAGCAATGATGGAGGCAGATGGATACTCGCGGTTCCTCAAGTCTGAACTTTATTTGGAGTTGCTGAATTCAGAAAACTCCTAGGCAGATTTGCATGATGTAATTTAAGTGCATAAATTAAATACAGTTCATACTTATGCGTTATAGAATATATTTGTATTTCGTATTTGTATTATTAGTGTCAGGGGATATAATAAGTGAATTTTGATGAGGGAATTTTGTAATATGTCTAATAATCACAGAACACATCCACAGATTTACTATGTAAGTGATCTGGAATGGCCAATGATACCGCAAGTTTTTGTTTCGTACTTGTATTCATTTAAAACTATAAACATTTGCATCTATTAAATGTTAATAGAGTTTTTTGTCAATCACTTCAAATGTTAGCGTTGTTCATTTTCGTACCCAATTACCGTATGTTTTCAGGCCTGTCATCACCAAATCACGCGTTGTAGCTAAACCATACAAAACAATGCCGCTTTCATTCAAATTTAAGCCGCTAAAATTGCATTATATTTTACGCATAATCTTCTGTGGAAATATTTATAATTTATTTAACACGGCAAGGAAGTTTGCCGTTCTTTTGAGATATTTTCGAGCCCAAACGACAACTTCGTTCAGAAGGATGAACGAGTCCATTGTCAGATCTTTCACGTCAATGTATAAGGAGGATCACAATATGATATCATCCGAATGTAATGCTATGGATATTGGACGCCTTCAATTGTGGGTGTATATTTATCCAGCATTGTTTCACCTTTGGGAGTTTGTTTTGCCGTATGATCAGTCTTATTTTGAGGCAAACCAAACATCAGTGGCGACGCCGGTTTCACTCAATGTCTTAGGCGGTAGCGTGTTCCTCGCCTCCGCCTGAGTACGTAAAAATATCTGTAAATTTTTTCAATGCGATTCAGTATTGGATATTTTTATG
>JAAXOA010000662.1:0-20760 GCA_036561885.1 Salina celebensis
TATTGCCTAGTTTACTCTTGGGGTTAAATGCATTAACAATACTTTTGTAGTGTACAAGTATATATACAGGGTTCATTTTACATTTTCAATACCATATTCCACCACATTATCTTTATTTTAACGATTTACAAACTAAGGAACATTTTTTTGCGATAGTCAAAGTTATCTTACCCATAAATATACTTGAAAGGGTATGATAAAAAGCCGATTTTCATTCGCTGCATGAACAATATGAGCAGCGTTGCCTGAAAGGACGTGATATGCGATAAACTAACAAAAATTATCAGTCTCTATTACGAAATGTATGGTAAAGTCTGGTAGCAACTGGAATAATTTCTAAAAATCGAATTGAGAAAAAGACAGAAGGACTCTTCGCTCTTTGTAACAAGCCTCCATGCGAGACCGTAGAGAAGTCATATAAAGCATACACAGGAGCTTTCGGGTATTACCCTGTTCACCATTTAAGCTGTCTTATTGACTGCGTTGAAGTATTGACAAGTTTTTGAATTTTAGCTGAAAAGGAAAATAATGCAAGTAAAATAGCTGTCTGACGATCGTCAGCAAGGACCACTTGTGCAATAAACTACCGTATTTTGTATGATGAGCTCTCCTGCGAGATATGTATGTAAATATCAGCACAAAATTTACACAAAAATGCGAGAAAGTTGAAAGGAAAAAAGTAGCCAAACTGGATACTAGTGACGTGCTCAACGCTGAAACAAAGTTTTCATTAAAATATGTCTCTGCAATTGTCTTGGCTTTTTCTGTAAACAAAGATTTTGAATTGAAACTATAAGCTTAGGCCATCAGTGCTGCCAATATTGAATACTTAAGGAAAACCTTGAATGAGTGAAAAGGTTCGCTATTTCTTATATTTGCTCCGAACGAAGAATGTGTAATGTCGCATTGTTGAATATCTGTAATTTTAACACTGCGAAAGTAGTATTGAATACTAATTGAATTCTCTAAAACGCCAAGTTGCATTTTTATACTATATCCGGGAATTAACTCGATACGATTGCTGCACAGTATTGTTGTCTTGAGAAAAACTTTTGGCTGCCAACAATCCGTGGTGAATTTCGTAGTACAAGAAAGTTTTAAAGTTGACTGGCATCAACCAACTCATACACATTTAAAGCCACAATTTCTACTTTCCTCACTTTACCCCAAAAAGCAGCTCTGGTTCATACTCTACGAAGTCATTTTAGAATATTTCTATTCAGACCATTAAGATGGTGTTTGGAACAACTTGACAGTTTTCTATAGAAAATAGAAGAGATCTTACTTTGAAAATATATTGTATGCTAACCATACTAAATAAATACTTCATAACAACTTGTGTAGGCAAAAGATGACACTATAAAAATAATAAATTACTCTAGTTAGCTAAATAATTTGAGCCTTTGCTCATTTACATACAGTAATCCACTCATCAACTGTACAATTTCTACATGTGACTTGACAGCACCAGATGAATTGGCAATTGCATCTGGTTGTATACACTTGTCTGATAGTATTGTAGCCTCTGCCACAGCAAAGAGTACTGCAACTTCCCGGTTCCCTTCCTGTGGTTTTATTGCATCTCCTCCCTGAAGTGCCAGGAATGCTGAAGTCTTTATTCGACTCACAATATGTGGGTGACCTTTCATAATACCAAAGGTCAATGTTTGCATTGTTTCTCTTTGGGTTATCAGGATCCCTCCGTTTTCTCCTTTGCTTGTTGAGCTTTTTCACTCTACTCAACGGTCGGTTCCCAAGTTCTGATTGATCGATCATTATCGCACGCCTGAACTTATTCTTAGAGGAATGAACCAACACGACGGAACTCTGGTGGTGAGCGCCAGCATGTTCTCAGCTCACAACTTCCCGATAGTCCGTGACATTTGCAGCGAATTTCCATATTGGCAGAGACCGCCTAAAAAATAAAACAAATCATTGCAGTTTGGTTGTTATTCCACTTGGTTCTTATATCTGTAAAGTAGATTGTGAAAGATGCCACGATTGTCGTGATCTGTATACGCATACAAGATTTAATATCCCACAACTTCAGAAAATTTCCTTTACTATAAAAGATTTTTTTTACCAAGGTGCGCAGAGTATGATTCATATTTTTACCGGTTTAATGTAATATTATTGACCAAAAGACAATAGACATTTATTTCTCTGCGTGAATGCAATCTTGAAGCCTAGCTAGAATGCAGAAAAAAAACTATTTTTAATTAATTTTGAAATGTTCCCATACATCCCTGAATATAAGAAGCTATCCTCGATCGCAAGATCACCCACGTTGTTTTTAATGTTTGGAAAAAATGAAGAGAATAAATTTTTGGATTGCCTGCATAATATATTATACTTCGTAATAATATGTGCTTATTAAATATGGACAACTGCTTTGCAATTGCTGAGTAATAGAGATAGCGAAAAGAGAGTAAAGCATGATTCAAACAAGCTGTGCAATTGCTCATGTTAAGGTACATTAAAATCTCTTATGATACAAGCTCGTATCACGTAATAAAAACTCGTCTCTGTACACGGAATTGCATTACAAAATTAACATTTCAGGTAGGTGGATACGACAAACAACATGGAACGGTCCAAATAATAATGGTCATAATAACATCATCATAATCTTTCACCAGACCAGTTCCTTTCTTCCTGTTGTAGCATATTCAGGTGAGTATAACCTTGCCTAATCATACCTTTTCGCTTCCAAAATGAAAAAAAATCCATTTACGAATTGTGATATGCAATAATACAGCGCTTCACACACACCGGAATGAGTAAAAGTATTAAATGCATACCATGACGAGAAAATATTAATGACACAAATGACTCTCACAAAACCGTCGTTTCAACATGTAAGGTGGAGAGATGAGGATGTCTTGAAACTGATATATCCATTAAGGAATGGTAACTAAAGCTGACAGTCACAGCGGTGGTAAAAGCGTTTTTTATACCATAGTCCAGCATATAAAAGACGCGTTGTGTATTTCAACTACTCAACATTCTGACACTCAGTAGGTGGGTTGCACTTTCCGCTGATAATATATAGCCCAATAAATTATTTTTGAAGACAAATTTAAAATTATTATTCATAAATGACTGAATTATTTTAATCTACACATTAAGTTGTTATTGTTACCCAGATCTATCCTTTACTGCATACTTATCCACCTGCATAATGAGAAATCTTGATGCAATGAACTTTTTTTATTAATGCACATGACTACGTGAAATTTCACCGTTTTGTGTAATCTGTCTAATTAAGTCGTTCACGCAAAGCCATAAGAATGTATGATAGAGATCTCATAACTTAAATTATATTGTAAAGAAAAACGACTTCGTATTATAGTTTTTTTTTCATATAACAGAGAGATGGATTTTGTAAGTTTTCAATCATCGTTTTTGGGAAATGCATAAGAGTAATTTTAATGATAGCTGAAACATGGATAATGACTGACTGCAACACTTTATGATAAAAGGTTCTTATGGAAAGACCCGGCGGCAACGTGAGATAACTAAAGACTCGGTGCTGTTTTTAACACCATTATATCATTGTTAACGGTAAGGAATTAGTGTAACAGCTTCCAATCTCAATTCTTTTCCTTACCCGCCTCGCCACACACAGGCAGGTTATATCAACTTGTTTTTGGCTTAACCGTAAATACATTCCATAGTCGAATGGAATACTCAACAATCAGTCATCTTATGAGTAAATATTTTTTTATCAATGACGCATTTGTTATTAGCACCGATGGAAAACGTGAAAATGCTTATGAGGTGGAATTTTAAAGCAGAGATAGTTCTTATTTTAATTCCACTCAAAACCATGCCCAATTCAAAACACAGTTTCCAATGTCTCCATTTAAAAAATAGAAACATAATATCGGCGTATTTAACTATTTTAGGCAACAGTTTGTTCTTTCTTGATGGTTAATTGCAACAAACAACAACTGCCGCTGAATTCATGACCTGTCCAGGTATAATAATTACATCCGTAATATACCATCTCCCGTAATAATTATTATTAAAGATTAGTCATTTTTGGACAGCCTATTCAAAAAGCCACACATGAGAAGAGCAACGGATTGTTTATAAAGCTTTTCCTCTTTTCCGCCTGTATGGAAATAGTTAGTGTTAAAGGGGCGGTTTTAATTTACCGTAAAAATGGATAGGTGCCAAGAGGGAAAAGCTCTAGTGTGAACGCATGATAGTTTCCCAAATATGAAGGGAAATTATGTCTACCTGCAACCTGAGTTTGATTCCTTGTGTGTGTCCCGCTCAACTAACAATATTATGACCTAAAGCTGATATAATGGTACTAATAACCAACACCTTCAACCTTCGCATTATTTTAGAAACTGTAATGATAAAACAATTTTTGTTTTTCTCTCTCTTCACCTTTTTTCAGTCATCAAAAAGTGCGATGAACGATTCTACGAAACATCATAATCAAAAGAATAGACCTGAAATTGACGGCGAGAAAGGCATCCTCAAAGTACAAAAAAATGATTGTTAAGACACATTGTGTGTTAGTTTAACACGTTCGTGGTTGATGCTAAATGAAATTTCGCCTTTTTATTTCAGAAAAGACAAAGGGAATGTTATTGCGGTGCTTAAAATCTCACAGGTCCCCCATAGTATAGATGAGGTGCAGCGCTCATTTGTTGCAGATTGGAAAACCCTCAAACACTCACATAGAGATTAAAGTTTTGTACACAAACTCCTTTTTTATCACCCAAACTACGATGATATATTGATCGTATTGTCTGTTACTAAAACTTGTATGCAAGTATAACATTCATGTTTCATTTTTTTTACTTCGTGGTGCTATCATGATGATTTCATAAACTATATCATCATCCTCCTCATTCCTCCAACAGTTTTGTAGTCTTGTGTGTGCTCATTCCAGTCTGTGGTAGGTGGGCCACCGCGGAGATAAACTCATTATTTTTCATGTTAAAATTATTAGCTGAGGGGCAATAGGTGCCAAGAAATATAGGAGTAAAAAAGTGGAAAGACGGTGAAGCAGAGTGCCACAGCCAGTCAAAAGAGAGATGAATGGAGGATAACGTGCTGTAATAGAATATTATCATAATAATAGCGTTCTGTGTTAAATGAATATATTATCTGCGAGGTAACGTTAAACGCGAGCTAAACAGGCGGCTTTCTGACTTTCTATTATGCTTATGGAAATTGGAGCCCACTAATATATATTGCAAGCACCCTATTAAGTTATCTCTCCTACCTGTGCTGCAATGTAATAACAGCAATAATAGCAGAACAATACCATTAGAGTTACATTCTCACAAGGTAGGTACCTTAAGTGTAAGTCGAACCTGGGACGGGGACCATTTTAGGGATGTCGTTGAGACCCCTTAGACCCCATATCCGGTGAAATTTTTCTGCAAAAGTGGTATGATCAAAGTATGTCCCTATGCAAGGCTTTAATACACACGTATACCTGTGTCATTGATAGCAAACTGTGAAACAATATGAAATATGCATAAGCAGTTTAAATCTTTCGAAGATCTTTTAAATCGATGTGTTTATAGGCTGCTAACACTAGATTGATTAAGGCGGACTGTATAAACATCCAGGTTATTTCAAAAAACAGCACCCTCGCATCAAACCTCAATTATACACTTACCACCTCATCTTCACAAACTTAAATTTAAAGTTTAGTAGTCAATTTGAACATTTCATATGAATCCTGTGTTGACTTTAATTCACTACATACAGCCATCAAAACACGAATCTAAACAAACGTGAATAAATATGTGCAATAGTTTCTTCGTCAATCATCAATGGCACACATAAGCGTGTACGCGTGTATTCCAATAAAGGATAAAACTTGACCAACTCACTTTTGCAGAAAATTTTCACCGGATATTGGGTCTATGGGGTCTAAATGATATCCCTAAAGTGGTCACTGTCCCTGGTTCGACTTACACTTGGGGTACCTTCCTTGTCAGTCTTCAATATTTTTACTTCCTAACCTCGGGGTAACATTAAAACTACAGCCAAGACAGACAAAACTGTCTTACAAAATCGCAAGTATATTCTTTAACAAAACGATGCATAGGAATATTTCTAAGATTTATTCAGCTACCTAGATATATTCTCATATAAAGTTGCAGATGATAGTCAGGAATTCACGAACGTTGTCTATAATTTGACTTGTTTATTTACTGGACACAACCAATTCGCATTTGACGTTTAATTTTTGTCTCACGAAGAAGAATTGAGTACAACTTGCAATGAAGGAAAATTGAGACTGTAATCATTTTTGTGTGCCATTCCAATTATACGAGTGAAGATTTTCTTACAATGAAACAGGATGCCATCATGAAGGTTAAGATTGCATTAAATTCTAGACCCATTTTTTACTCGCAATTATCCTGAATGTCTGTCTATACAATTTTAGGTAGATCTCTCTTGCTGAGTCATTTGCATGGAGCGGAGAAAAATATGCTGTCTTAGTTTTATTTGTAGTACGAAGAATGCTGTTGTCATGAAAACGTAATCAAAATCAACTTACCACGCGCCCAACTTTGTTATTATGAAGGTTTGTTAGTGCAGGCAAATCATGCGACTTTTCCCTGGAATCCAGAAACAGCTTGGCAAACTTCATCCCGTAATCCATATTATGTGAACAACCCGACCATTTCCAGGACGATATACTGCTTCCAGGTGCTTTTCTGAAGATAGCATCGTTACTGCAAAATTCAAACAAAGATAAATTTTTACTTTCTCTGTCACACACACTCACGGTGAAGCTCTACATAAAATGGAGAGGTTTTTTTCAGGGTATTGCAATCAGAAACAGAGACGACTGTGTTTATGCCTAATGGGAAAATGACAATGTTGAATTTGATGGGAATTACGTGACAAACGAAATTGTGAAAACTGGCCCAAAGGCCCATTTGACATACTGTACGTGCAGAATGAAGCGCATACGGTGACGTTTTGCAATGTGATAGGTTTTCATAAATGCTACCAAAAATTAATTTTAATATTGATATACTGCAGTAACAAAGCATAAATAATTGAGATAAACCAACCTTTCATCAAAAGCATAGTCGGCTTCTTTTGAAGGAATGTAATTGACTTGATCATCGTACTGGAAGCCACATCCACACGAGAGAAGTTTTCCTTGGCTGCATGCCTTCGCCACAGCATAAGCTACTCCAGCTGCTGCTATCGCATGTCCAAATGCAGACTCACGGTAACCTGTTCACAAAATACAGAAGAAAAAACTCTTTCATTTTGATAGATGAATAGAAAAACCAACAATAATTTTCATCAAAATCCCATTCTTTTGACACTCCTCATTGCTTTTTATTTATTTTCTTGTGAGACGTGAAATGCTCATCACACACGTCATGTCAATATTGAATCCTGAACATGTTCGCACAGTTAGGTCTTTGCTATGCAAAAGTCATGCATCATAAAAATCAGTATCAAGTGTTGACATAAAACTTGATTTTAAAACCAAACCACAACAATCGTGGATATTGTAGGGTATTACAATACTACATTAAGTCAAGCAGCAAAATAAGTGGTTCTATTGGTGTTTATATGACCGTTTGTGGTTGTGATGAGAGTATTCAGGCTGTAGCAGTCAGTCAAACACGTTTTGTGACAGCTTCTGGCTGCCATTGATACAAAAATCAATGAATGCTTCGCCACATAAACGAACCAACAAGGCAGCTTATTTTGATTGTTCTGCTTTTGTCAAGCCAAACTTGTTTATTAACAGCTACTAGTGACTAGATGACTTGCAACACAAATATTTAACACCTCATTTCCTGTTTGATTAACAATTAACCTGATTGATTTTCAATTTCAATGCCAATTTAGGAGCCGAAACAAACAACTTGAATACTACAATTAGTTTTCATACCAGTACGCTATTGTAGACGTAGCAACCCCTTTTTGAATTCTAAAATCTCATATAAAAACTTCCGTTTCATTAGCGCTTTGATCAAACCATATACTTTTACTTGTAGACCAGTTGAAGATGCTGTTAATTAAGGGCCCCTTTTACTTTCTAATGAACCAGGTAGAAAAAAATAACAGATTATGACTTAAATTGTCCCCTCCCACAATCTTGAGCATCATTAGATACAAATGCATACGCTTCGCTAGAAGCAAAAAAAGATCTGTTCAGTGTAGTCTTTAGCGAAGCATATTTGTATATGATCACAGTGAAGGCCACCCGAAGACCCTAATATTTAGTGAAGCGCACGATATTACCTCACAAAATGTTTTAGTAGGCAAAACAAACCCTTTCATCAGGAATGCCCACCAGCATCCTTTTAAAAATATCAATTCAATGATCAATAGTTTTGCTTTATCATCCTTCTCCTAAACTACGATGGAGGCAAAAAGACGGCGTCATCATTTAGTAATTACCTAGCTAATTAGGCGGCCAATATGCTAAACAATTTTGTTAATGTGTTCATTACATTCAATACTAGGAAAACACACTGTGTACACTTTATATTATCCCATGAACATTCTATTGCAATTGAAAGCATTGAACAAGGCTGAATTCAATTTTCATCACAGTCATAAAGTGCCGATTGAAGGCAACAGCAACAGATATAATTTCGGGTCATTATTGATTTCAATTCATAAGAAACGTATCGTAACTACTAGTTACAGCCAAAGCTAGTTGCAAGAAATTAATATTTTTAGGTAACTTTTTCGACCGTTGTAGGTAAAAACTTTTATGCAGTTCCTACCTCGAGACTGTGTCTATGTGTAATACAAGCTTTGCACACAAACTACATATTTCTAACATCCCGAAATCAGCCTAGAGCGAAATAAATTAGGATACGTAGAAGCTCCCACTGCATACCAAATTAAGCATAAAATGAGTTGTCTTAGAGGGGTTATAAACGCTTAGGTAAATTGAGACGTTTAAGTATTCTCTATTTTTCCTTTTTTCACCTAATATAAACAATTCGCTAGGGTGGCATGAATCCTCCTTGCCATTCTTCATGTCGGCTATAATTTCTTCATTTTTTGGTCGTGCATTTTCTCTCCCCTTTCTAGTGTTCGCCTTGTCGGATTGAGGATAAATGCTGATGATTATTAAATGAGATGTTGTAGCAAAGACGTGGCTCTTTGATTGAGGCATACCGCATGCCACCTTAGAATCCAAATTTTAACACTGCGGTACCTTTTCAATAAGCGTCTCACCCATCACCACTGCATCAACACAAGAAGCAGTTTTCCCTTCATGTTAGCCCTCACTTTTCTCGAGTTATATTTTGAAATGATTTCTTCTTCAACGACCTACCTCATCTTTTGAGATTATTATGGAATGCCCACGAAGAGTTTAATGATCTCATATTAGATGTTAGTTGGAGTCCTTACTGCCGATCATGTAATCATAGAAAAGAAAATGATATGTCGACGGAAACGCAGCTTGATCAGCTTACACACAACAGTTTTGCATTTCTTGGTTTGTATGTAAAGTGCTATTTTGATGCAGCAAATAATTTCCCATATAGTGAGAAAACTACGAATAAGGAATACCCATCAAACATATTATATTTATGCCACCAGGATATCATGCAAATGCCATAATCCCATGTCACATATCCAGATAATTACGTTTTGCTGGTGAAGGTACCTGCTGTTCTTTAAGCTCTCGTTTTTCTTGATTGATGGAGGTCAAGTTGTAGAGACGCATTTACCAAAATGAAGATGTTACATCAAATTCCATTTCTTTGTTTGATGTTGTTACACTAAGACCTTGCTTGATGCAGGTTGTTATGACTGCGAGTCTTGAACACAATCAATTCGAAATGGCGTGTGGTTGCAAATTTGCAATGTACTACTTCTGCATGAGACTGGCAAATACTCTTGGAGAACCTGAAAGTGCATGCATCGATAAAAAAACTTCTTGCGCCTCGGGTAAATTTACTAGTTCACAAGTTGCCAATTGATATGATATCAGCATTCATATATTTGGACACTAAATTTGCTTTAAATTGTGTGTGCGATAAACCAAACCGTCACATTTGAAATTGTCATGGTTTTAGCTTGCTTCTGTGCCTGAAGTATCTTGTGTTCTGTCAATACATTAAATCACATTACTTCAAATTTTTAAGCAAATTGATACTCCAACGTTTACTACTGCAATGTATCAAAACTTGAACCTTCAACCTTCAATGGTAGTGCGGTACCTGCATAAAATACGGAGGGGGAGCCGCATATCACATTTTGTGCAAGAAAAAGTGAGCCATTTTCCTTGTCGGCATGACGAGCCCCACAAGACCTTGTCAAATTTTCGATGAAGAGAGCAATGAAACGTAAAATTGAAATGTTCCTTTCTGTAAAATCATTATTCGTTGTTCCTATATTTTTCTTTTTTAGGGAGCAAAAACTTCCAATTCACATATTTTGCAGGAATTTCTTTCACCCAAGTCAAACTAGCCGATATGTCGCCCACCTACTAAACCAAGTAGACTTACAGGAGCGCAACAAAGAATGAAACCGTGTTTCCTACTAAATTGAATGTTCCAAGTTCTGAACCGAACTGATAGAAAAAAATATCCATTTATTAGGTTGTAGCAGCACTACCGCGGGGAGGACGCTTATGTTTTTCTCTTTCGCCACAACTCAACGTTTGCTCTTTTTAAAACTGAATAGTAGTGCATGGATAATTGACATTGTTGCATTGTTCCTTCTCACCAAACAATAAGTTTGTACAATGAGAACAAACCAGAGCACACAAAAAATAAATGGAGCATCATCCTACTCGCTACTTTTGGTTCATAAAAACAGTATAGAAAAGGTGAAACGATGATCACGGGTTGGAAAATAAAAGGACACAAAAGTTCCTCAATGATTGAAGTATCTTCTTTCCATTATTACCTGCAACAATGCAATAACACACATCTACATAATACAAATATTTTTTTCGGGAAGATCATGTAAGCCAACACCATTGGTGGTTGAGGTGATGATATTGAAATAAGGGTACTGCACATGGTAGAAAGAATGCATATACGGATATATATCATGTTTCCGACAGATTTCACTGTGCCACACGGTTTCAAGTCAATTGGTTCCGCTCTGGTAGGTCAAACATTGTATTCTATTGTTATTCTGATTACACTGATTACAAATTACGTTCTCGATGATCTAACTTTTATCTAAAGTACTGAGGTGAGCGCACACATCACCAAAGCCGATGGGATAAAGAGAGGAAATTAAAATGAAGAAAGAACGGAGGAGGAGATAAGCACTTCTCTGTGTCGGACCACCTTTGATTTTGACATCATCATTATAATTTTTCATCAGTTATTTTTTGTAGTCCTCTCCTTCCACCCTTCCTCCATCACCTTCAATATTCTTCATCATTTTCTTCTAGCTTTAGACAAAAGCTTCTGTCGTTCCGTGAAATACAACCGTGGATGGTATTCTACAAAAACAACGCTTAAATTATATGGCAATCTATTTCAAACTTGACTTCCAGGAAATTTCCCCTGTTCTCTAGGATTTCATGTTTCACTGTACTTTCACTCGTAGTTAAAACTCCATCAGAACAGAATTTTATACATACAATACAATTTAAAGCATTTTTTGTCCTTCTAGGAACAAAAATTTGTTGCTCCAACAGCAGTGGATTTTAATTGTGAGCTTGATTAGTCTTTCCTGGCATATTTACCAGTAAAACGATAAAATGAAGTGTATAAATAGTAAGGTTTATAGAAGGCGTAGCTAATTTCGAGTGTTTTAAGCATGAATACACACTCAACGAAGCGAACCAAGATCAAAAGACGATACAATTCAACTGGATTTCTCATGTGCAACTCTCCGTATGATTATTATTTTTCAGTTCGCTTCGGTTTTTACCTTCCTATAAAACATTTCAAATAGTTATTCGATAAAAATAAAAGCAATTTGATTGTTCATCATAGTTTTGAAAGAAAAAAAAATGTATAAAGCTTGTAATGAGTGTTCCCATGTGAAAGAAATTCTCTGACAACGCACGTTTTGTGAGTCGGTCTAAATCATAAATTGTGCATTTCAAAGCGTACAATCATCGCCAGCCACCTAGAAACTGTTTTCATTCAGCTTTAATAAAGCTATATTTGTATATGAAATTTTTCAGTAGACTCCCGTAACCACGCTGCATGCTGCCTCCACCCGTGTCTCTTTTTCGTTTCATCACGATGAGCGTGTATGGTGGGCTTGGAACATCAACCACCGTTGTATGTCCCAGGGGTGCAAGATGAGAAATGCAAAGCTTTACTCGCGTATGTAAATTTGACTTATTTACGGAGTAAATTCAAGATTGAAACATCAAACGATTTTCTGATAACTCAAGCTCTAATTTTTTGATCCTTTTATAGCTAATAAACTGCTTTGCAATCAAATTTTCATCAACTCTGTTCCCAACACACATAACTAGGATTTGTAGCTTCTTTCCCTCCAGCATAAATCGATTTCAATTTACGACTCCACGTGTCCACTTCATTCTTATGTTTGAACAGTTCAAGCTTTTAATGCATGGAATAATTTGTCTTTTTTTACTGGTATGTTTACAATGTCACCAGTTTGTGAGGAGGTAAATATGACAGTTTACTGTGAAACAGGTTAACTTACCCTTTTGAAACATTTGTGTTCCATGAGGATTGGCAGATCCTTGAATTGACTGAGCAATTCCATCGATGCTTCGACATTTGAAATGCACATTCGTCAGAAGCCATTTGGATACCTTGAATGGCAACTTTTGTCGTTTCAGGTGCTTTTACGCATAACTCCATTTGCTCTCTAGTGAGACCAGGAATTTGGTGACAAACAGTGTTGGTGTCTTCCCAGACTGTCAATGCTGATTCAAGACTCAATATACTATTTACACTTGCAGGTCGTGACGGATACGACTTCTTTTTAGCACTGTTCCTGCCACCACTGTTTCTCCTGTCATTATTGTTGTTACGATTGGAGAGAACAAACTGTTCTTCCGGAGATATCATTGTTGTCACTCTATTGTTCTGGAGAAGCTGATTTTGTTGCTGTTGTTGTTGATATAATCTCCTGGTTAGCATCGTGTTGTCCAAAAGTGCAGAGGCTGAAGATCGCAGCAGGTTTCTCGCATATTGATTATTTATGCCACTCAAACCTGCACTATTGCTATTGTCATTGTACAATAACCTCCCTTTATTGTATACAACTGAGGAAGATGATGACAGGGAGTAGGGTGAACGTCGATTCTCAAGGAATGGGTTCCTATTGCTTTCGCTGTCAACTGGTCTTCTTGTGAAGCTATCACTGCAAAACCACAAGATGCAAAAGCTTATTAATGTTGTTACGGTCACCAATGACAAATGACATGTTACATAAAATCCTACAATAAAATTCAAGGGGAATAAAACTGAGCTTAACATATTTTGTCTTGATTTGAAAGTCATGCTGAAGTCTTGTGCATTTCAGAAGCTCGTAGGTAATGTTCATTTTGCACATAATATGGTAGCCATTAATTAAGTTGAGCTTTCTGCCAGCTGAACCCTAAGGATGCCCATACATCATGTTGATTCCAGATTCCCGATTAGTTCCATATGCTTAAAAAGCCTGTGCATCAGAAAACTAGACCTAAACGATACCTTCCTTGGCATTGGCACAAAAGGGGTGTTGGTAAACTACCATAAATAATCGGTAACTGAACTGGTTACATAAATGATGAAGCATTTAATACCTTGTTCACTCAGGGATTTCCCTTTTCAGCTAAACGCATCTTATTTTGTTGTAAAAATGCAGACCACAGCGTTTCTCACCTTCTTCTTTTCCTGTTCCTATTGTGTGAGACTCCCTGTCGCTTGTCACTGTTTCCCTTTCCATTATTTATGTCTTTCTCCCTATGCATGATTTTCACAGGTATGTTCCGTCATTGTAATAGGAAATAAAGATGTTTGCCAGGAGAATAATTTTGCTTGGGTGCTAAGGGAAACAAAGCGTCTGACAATGCAAAAACAGCCATTCTCGCAGCGAAGAATCATTTTAAAATCACGAATGATTCATAGCTTTGGGGATGAAAACTAAAATATTTGTGCTACCACCGTGTAGCGCCCTTCCCATTGAACTAGACTTCAACGAAGTGACGATTATGCTAAAAAAATCGTCATACCTCTTGCTCACTTAATAACGCAACTTGTTTGAGGGAAGCTCAAAAAAACTTCGTGTGAGTCTAATCTCAAATGGCATAAAAAATTGCATAAAACGAAGCCCAATCTTTCCTGAAATGCAAACTGAGACTGTCAGTCAATTTAAACAACATGGAATATAAGAAAAAAAAAACAACACGAAAAACTGAGGAAAATTACTTTTTCTTCATACGAAAACGACGAAATGCCTTTATGTTTAATGTTCATATCATGCTACACTGTGTCACATAGTTTTATGTGTACAATTGAAATAGTTCGTTAAATTCTAGAGAAGAATTTCACTCATTCAAAGAACAGTTTTTTTACTTGAAGCAAGTACACGTAAAATTTGTTTTGTTTAGCATTCAGACTGTTGGTTGACTCATGCTTACACACAGTTGGCAAATCAAACAAAAAAATCTAACAAGCTGCATTTATGCGATCTTTGAGTTCTTCCTGCTTCATCATTATCGTAGCGATTATCAAGTAAAACATCTCAAAGGTGAAATGTTTACTTAAGCTATTCTTCGTTTTATTTATTCAAGCCCTCCTTACACTTATCAGAAGGAGGAACGGCTTAGAAGCATTGTTTTGGGTAAATATTATGAAAAGGTTTTAAAGATCATAACACGACTTGATGTACTCAAGAAGAACAACCGACAGTAACAGTGCCAAACTAATGAGGAAACGACGACGGCAATCATTGAACCACGAGGAGAAAGATGCAGATGAGAGCTCTAACCCTTCTCTTATGCTCTAAGCCGCATGGAATGGGTTCACTTATGTCAAGATAAAACAAAAATTAANCCCTTCTCTTATGCTCTAAGCCGCATGGAATGGGTTCACTTATGTCAAGATAAAACAAAAATTAATCATTTGAATGCAACTCAAGTAGACAAAGTTGTTCTTGTGTTTGTTTATGCATTATAAACAACACTCTCATTGACTTCTTATGCTTGCCACCTCAAGTACTGTTTTTGAAAATTTCCCCAGTTTCTCTGTATCGCTTACCTCTTCCGAGCTTGTCCCATTTTGCAACTAGTCAGGCAAAGTATCAATAGTAAGTATAGCACCAAAAAATCAACTACTCCAGAAGTTCTTGGATTTCTCCCCATTCCAAACGATAGATTTTTCCTCCAACTGCAGATGACTTCCATCATCATCGACACCAAATTTTGAAAACTGTTAAACCATTAATATAACAAACACATTCACAATCGTATTTGTGATTTTGGCAAGGCGTTAGCTGAAAAGGTTGCATCTTCTCGCATATGCGAACATGAAACGAGTTTTGTTTGAATCTATAAATTTATCATCACGCAAAATTGTTGTTCCATAAGGAAAACTCTGACTGCAACTCTTTCTTACAGTATTTATGTTAACGACTCTCGGGGCACTGTGCGACACTGAAAACTTACATAGCACAGCAAACAGCATATAGTATTACGTCTTCCGTTTTATGATCTTCACTAACATTTCACACCACAACTAAGTTCAATAATCCACCTCGCAAAAGCATCTAATCCGCACTTGTACGATTACAAGCCCGCTTTCTAATTGATTAAAAGAAGCCGTATGATTATCAAGTTCTTGGTGCTGGATGACAAATCAAAGAATTTGTGATCCTGAACACAAAATGAACAGATGAGAAAGCCGGTTACTTGTGAACACTGCTAAATGTATATATTCGGGAAAAATCCATAACTCAATAAACGAAGTGGCTCCTTCTACTTATGAACAATATGTGACAATACAATCTGCAGGTTTCGCTCCCGAGTATCGCTGGTGTTCTGATGCACGTACGTAAACTCTTATAAAAGACTTTACGTGATTGAAAATTTTCAGTATTTATTCATGAAACTTTTACACATGTTTCTGGTACTCTCTAGCTTTTCTCTTATATATCTACTAATTTGATTCACTGGCTGCATGTCTTTCTTGTTATAGTTATACCCATATGAAAATCATTTAGCATTGTGGACGATGATCAAACAAAAAAGAAGAATCTGAAAAAAAAGATGCGATATGAAACATGAACGTGTGACTAGCCTTCTTTCTCTATTTTTTTCTGTGGGATGTGCCTCTTCTATTGAATATGTTGGAGATATTATTATTTTTCTCTTTTGCTCATTGTGTGTGATTATTATACACTACCACTAAATGACGATGATCATCATCAGCATGATAATAATCAGTATTTACGTCGGCTTCGTATGTAACAATAGTCCTACTAAGGCATTAGCGGCAATTCTCGGTTATGACCAACGTTTACAAGGCATATTCATTTCACATCATAACATGAAAATACATGGATGAAAATACGTCAAAAGCAACTGTAACAAAATCTTATGCTAACGTGTCTGGCGAAAACATGCAAAGGTAGCATAAAACAGTCATGTTACGTGAAATAGGAAACAGGTCGTAGTATTGATATATCTCTCTGTATGTTGACGAACTCTCGAATTAAGGATGCTGTTTGATCCATGGGAGAAAATAGAGTTGAGAGATAGGCTGAAGAGGATGACGAGTAAGCTGTGTACCGCAAAAGAGGTGGGTGGTAACAACTCCCTACTGGAGGTGGAGTTTCCTTCAACAGAGAGGATGCAAACATTTAATCTTACTTGAAGCGTGCATCTTACGTAGCATGGTGTGAAAATGTGCACACCTGGCAATTCTTCAAAATTCTGGAAGGATAGGAGCGGGATGGTGATGTCCAGATGTGAAACGGAGACGCGTGTGACAGGCAATTCCATTTTTACGCTTTGACTTCATATGAACAGTTTTTGGGTTGGGAATGGTACACATCCACACGACCGTATCACGCCAACTGTGTGTGACTGCTACCATTAATTTGCAAAAAT
The DNA here is from genome assembly GCA_036561885.1 of Salina celebensis. NCBI lineage: Eukaryota > Metazoa > Arthropoda > Collembola > Entomobryomorpha > Paronellidae > Salina > Salina celebensis. The sequence goes on from JAAXOA010000662.1 coordinate 17,027, forward strand.
TAGAATTGAGTTTCGCCTTCAATTTTATTTTTGAAATAATCACGTTTCGTGAATTTTCTTTGGGTTTCAACCCCTTGTGTACACTTGAACATTGAATGAATATAATTTCTTAAGCAAACAACTAGAATAAGAAAACTATCAAATGCCGAAGCACCTTTTGTAGGTGTCCACTCAGCTATATGTACACAATGCACATAATGCGCCATACATACTGTACAAATAAAATTGAATAGCAGTACAAAAATACAAGCACGTATGAGTTATTTACCTATTTGCGTATTTGAACAAGTATTACTGCATTACTTTGCTAATAATGTTTGTATTTGTACGTGTAAATAGATGCTTAAATGTTAAGTGATACGTGTAATCATAATCTGTGAGAGGTCCGACTTAGAAAGGCTTTTCTTCGTGTGTGTGCCTTCATAAATGTCAACTCAAATAATCTTCCGCTCAATTTCATCTCTAACTGTTGGCAAATGATGGGTTATTTATTGATGGGTGAATACTGATAGTGGTAACAACTATCGAAGCATTGTGTAAACAACCTTATAAAGGTACTCACTCAGCTTGTTAACCATTCATTGAAAAAGGAAATGATTGCTGCTAAATTTGAACTAACATCAAAAGAAATGCCGAAACACTGATAACTAACGAGGAAACATAAGTTCATTCATGCGATTATCTTTGAATGGGAATGTTACACAAAAGGAAGTTTTTACGTAATGTGTCGTGTCACAGCTTTTCATTTTTTTTGATGGGTGCGCACAGGAAGTTGCATTTTATCGTATTTAAAGATTAAATTCGTCTACTGTTTCGTTTCGACAAATATTGGTTGCGTTAGAGTTATCAATGGGATGCGATTTTTATTCGTCCATTATCGATTAGTTAAAGCATCGTTATTTCAACCCTATTATACGAGCATCGCAATTTCATACAGTTTATCGCTGGGAAACCTATTGCCATCTTTGCCTAAGCTATCGTTATATAGCATTCTGCCCAGTAATCACAATGTGCGATATTTCGCAAAAGTGACTTAGCAACATAATCGCCATTGCTAATGATTACAGTTCCCTAAATAAAAAAAGAGTATCACTTTAAACCATCAATTTCGTACTTTCTTTATCCAAAAGGCTTAATAAAATTTTAGAGACGTTTAATTTCATTCTCTATTTATTTTCACTTTAATAAAATGTACATGGATTGTAAATGACAGGTCCGAGACGTGCATGCATTGTAAATGAAAGCAGCATTCCGGCGATCTTCTTTCCCCAAGAAAAATCTCTTTTCACTAAGTAGGTTTTTGGTGAGAACATAGAGAAATAGCTCGTAGGAAGTATAATTTAAAGTCAAACACGATTAAAACGGATGACGAAGCAATTTTGAGGGAGTTTTAAACACCATGGAGTTCCACACAAACAAAGAACGCTAAAACCGTAAAGTACATGTATGGTACAACTTTGTGCATGATTCGTCACTTGAGAATGTTTTAAAGTACATTTGTCAAACATCATTCCGAAAGTCACGTCTTAAATATCTAAGGAAAGTGATATCATTGATTACATACCTAGTTTTGATCATGTCTGATCATGCGATCAAGCTCTACAAGTCCCAACACCATCTTATTAAAAAGGATCCATTATTAAGTTAATCTTCAAATCGTGTGTTACTTACAACCGGAGCATGATGATAGCTCACAACTCAATGCTGCTTACATTAAGATGTCATCGAATCAGTTAAACTTTACCTGTTGACACAGTAGATAAGTTTGACCCCTTTTATCTCATCAGTGAAGTCACTCTCTACCCATGGCTCAAAATTGTACCGCTTAATCAGATGAAGGAAACAAAGTAGCTGCATTTCTTATGGGTTGTCAGGAAAAAACTGGAGACTGAGAAATACCGTCCTTTTGAAACTTGTAAAAAAGAGATGAATATCTTGAAAGCTTTCCAATAATCATAAGTTACCATTTTCTTCAAAAGCCAATTCATATTTTCATTGTTGTCCGTTTGGTACTGAATGTAATCCACTAAATCAATGTTTTTTTTCTGTTGGTCGTGGGAAAATACCTTTGATAAAACATGGTCCATTATTATTATTGCTTATAGAAAAGATGAGTACGACTTTCAGATTTTTGAATATTCTGACAATTCAGTTTGTTTCTCTAGTTTTTTTTATCTTGTCCTTTTGTAGATATGGGAACATGTCTTCATCTATCATAGCTGGAGTAATGTGAATCAGGAATTCATCGTGCGAGCAAGAAGCGTCATATCGTTCCCTGGACGTATCCATCACAACTGTTTCAGGACTTGGAGAGACATGGTTAGAAATGGATTGCTACCGAAACTAGACTCATTAAATGGTTATGTCAACTGAGAATGTGTCGGCTAATCGGTTGTCGACCACTAGAAAAAGGGGTAAATACCGTTTCGAAGGTATGCATGAGCTATCTCTACAACCAGCATTCTTTACTAGCTTAGTTATAATATGCTACAATATTTTGAGTGACACAAATACGTTTGGACCAATGTCAACCATCGATCATTGTGTTTTCACGATCCATGTTTTCATTGTGTTACAGGTGCATTGCTAATGAGAAGAAAAAAATATATATGAAAATTTGATATGGATGAAAGTAAAGTATAATGACAATAGTTGCGTAATATGTTAAATAAGATTTTCTCTTGGTTGTGTCACCCCTCAAGAAAGTTACAAATTGAACAAGATTCTAGAGTTTTCATACGGTAGCTACCCAAAGATTAGACAAAACAAAGTAGCTTTTAATTCAGACGTCATACCGAACACGGAAATGGCAACTTCCTTCGTGACGATGGAAGAGCTTACCTTATACAATTATATCGAATCGATAAAGTTTCTGAAGACCTGCGGACAGAGTCCAGGGCTGAATAGCTTGAAATGTTTTTGGAACGGTCGTAATATCATCAACGTTCAAAAAGTGGAAATGTTCTTCACTAGAGACCACCTCGCTCACTAACAGCATATTCCGGCCCAGTCAAGATTTCTAAGCAAGAAACTCTATCGTAATTGGAACTTGTGAAAGAGGAATAACAGCATCATAAATGAAGCCATAAACTTCCAGTCTACAATAAGTTTTTGCATGATGTGGTGTATTTTGGATGCGGTTCCATTGGCGAATGAATGTCGCCATTTCAACCTTCTGTAAATAATAGATTTTATTGCCATTTTTCGTAAACAAATCGTATCACTTGTGAATTAGTTCAGTAATCCGTCTATATTACATAATTAGTCTGTCACCATGTCACCAAATTATATTGCATGCTGATTATAAATGTGGTGATGATTATGATTATTCAAAACAAGAAGGTGACAAGGTCAGACAAGCACAAGCTAAAATTGGCCATTCTAGATTTGATTTGTATATTATACAGAATCCTTCATGTTGATATAATTTAATGACCCTGTACTTATAAAACAAAAATCAAAAATGATAGAAATCCTGTGCAAAACAATTGGAAGCTTTCTGTTTTGTTTTGTTTGATGGCTTGGAATGAATTGATGCAATTACATCCATGATACATAAATGTACATGTATATATAAAGCTAATAAGATGAACCAAATCAAAAAAGAGCAAAATTTGGTGTATCAATTATCATCTTGTTTTTTTGCGGTTGGGTTTCCCTAGTTACTCCACATGAGTGAATTTTTGATGGAAAGAGGAAGCTATGACAAGGAAAAACCAAACGATATGATTCTT
>JAAXOA010000663.1:0-20740 GCA_036561885.1 Salina celebensis
ACTTTTACTTCCGTATTTGGAAGCATTGCGGTTATACTATTATATGAAAAGAGAAGAAAAATACAACGTACATTTGGCAAAAGATGCTTTAATACACTTTAAATACGCTGTGCGTACAATGCATTGGGTGCCTGAGAAACTTAGAAGGCGCATGCAAGCAATGGGACAAAGTGGTTTGGCAGATTGGTTTAGTGATTTTTTTGGTAGGTTCATGATCAGGTTGAAATCCGGCTATACAGGAAGGAAGAAACAACGAGCAAGCAATTTACACGGCAATATTGTGGTGGTTTTGTTGATAGTTCCGATAGGTTTGCTGGCATGCACATTTAGTTTCTTGTATGAAATTCGACCGAGAAGAGCGAAAACCTTTCAAAAAGATATGAACTTCAACCTAGTTGAAATTTTGCGGTGTGTATGCAAAAAACTTAGCTGCAGAGGAGTCATATATAAAACATTACCGTGGAGAACTCTTGTCATGCAGAGCATTTCGATTCAAAATGTCTTTCGGAATTTACGTTCCATTTGGACATATTTCCAGAAAAATTGGAGGGCATTACTGCTATATTTCCGGTTCTAGATACCAAACAGCTTGAATGCAGCATCTTAAGATGTTCATTCCAACAATATATGTAATATTATTAGTCCTGTATTCAAAGTGATCATTCATAAACTATTTTTCAAGACAAACTTAGTATATGAACGCAAACTTTATTTTGGAATCTCTTATCAGTAATTTATAGAAAAACGCGTCAACTTGGAAATTTTATATGGGTATATTTCTTATGTGTAATATAAACCAGACCGTTTCACAATGTCAACCTTAAGTAGCGAAAGCCGTATCGTTTTCATAATCTCAAACAAGAATTATGCATATGATACATGTTTAAAAAATGGTCAACTGAGGAAGATTCATTATAATCCAAGATTTAAAAAAATCCGCATGTAAGATGACATATGTTAACTAATTGCCTATTAAACTAGTGACGAAGACCGAATTACCCATTGTTTCCAGGAGCAAAAATTATCAGCCCAACGAGCTCTTTTGAAATCTTTTTAAAAAATCATCATTTCCTAGGTACTACAGTTAATTTTAATTGCTCAATTAACTTTTTAACGTGACAACTTCAAAACTTACAAACATTTCAACTTAGAGCATTTCAAAAGCTATTAGGCGGACAAAAAAATCTAAAATTTAAGCTAGCTTGCGCCTAAACCAAGCGAAATCCGGTGTTTACACATACGGGTTCCAGCTCCTTAACCATAAGTTTTTATGAAAAATTTTCTGAAGTAATTTGGGGTCTTTTGAGCTTCTCCATGCGTGTATAAGATTCATTGAACCAAATTCGATAATCGGAGATTTCTTGAGTCGAAACCGTCTAGAGTTACACTATACGTCTTACCATTTGCAAGGTCACTTATGCGTTAGTACAAAGCCAAGATGCTGTCATTTAATCAAACAACTTGTTTGGAACTAACTTGTATGATGTAAGCAGAATAATATATAAAGTGGCTTAGCTTAGCTTCCCGTTATCTTCTTAAGCAAAACTTGAAGGGAAATGTGAATTGTAAACATTGTTTTACACATTATGCAAGAAAGCGAAAGATAATTACTTGTTTCACCACTCAGCATCACTGCTACTTTCGCCATGTTACAAGCAGGAGCAAGGGGCGAAAGTGCAGTGGAAAGTCCATCCGGTCCGTGCTTCATTTCCCCTCTAATGATGTATGGAGAAATTTGTTTTGCGCGAGTCAAGGATTTTCGATCAAGTGACATTATACTTAATTTCAATTGCATCGTCAACTACTCGCACGAACTACGTAACTCGTCAACTGGTCAATAATTTTTTTCGTCATATAATTTTCATTAGTGTTAACTTTATTTGAGCCATTAACTGTTCAACCAGACATGATTAGATATTGGTGCAAGAAAAAAAATTATCAGATTAATGAGCTGTATCGGAAACGCGAATAAATAATTTTCGTCAAGTGAACCTCTGAGTACAAAGAATCCTAAAAATTGCACAGGAAGATCCTTGGCAGCCTGAGATGACTTGTAGTCAGCGAAAAAGATCCAACACCGTGTCGAGTTGCAAGAAACACGGACAGACGAACTGTTTCGATAAATAACTACTACTGGAGTCCACTAATTTTGACCTTGGGAACTGGTCAGATTGAGTTTTGACAGGACTGCTTTGACCACTGGATCGGTTTCTCCTAATTCATATGACAATAATTGAAGCGCACTAATCCCTTCATTATCTTGCATTGTCCACAGTTGATGATACCCTCTTTCTAAAGTGTATTTGACAAACTTGGTGACAACTGCCAAGTTGCAACTATTCGGATTTAGAAGAAAGTGCGCAATATTCTCTCGATCATCATTCACGGCGTATATATTCGCACCATTCTCAATAAGCGCTTGAAATACATCAAAACAGTTAGTATCAAATGGATTGATACGGAACATTGGTGTACTACCATTCTCATCCTTTTCGTGCACACTGTGTCCCTTCTTTACCAAATAAGCAATCCAATCCACAACTCCGTTCTCAGCTGCAAGATGTAAATAGTTCATTCTATGAATTGACCTCTCCTTGAAATCTGGAAAAAAATTCAGTAGAACCTTCAGTGTTTCAAGGTTACGAATACCGCGATAACCAAAGTCAAAAGAAAGGGAGATTTTAGCGAAAGTTGCATTGGCTTCCGTTAAGTTTAAGGCTTGGAGGGTGTCTTCTGCCTTGAAGGGAAACGCGTTGAGATCGCACCTATCTCGACCATCACTGTTGGTTTTGAACGGTTGATATTATAGGATAAGCTCGTCAACAAAGACCCAAACCCAATGTAAACCAAGCGAGATACTGAATGGAAACTGTGGAATGGTTTATAACAAACTAATCGCTCGTAAACTAATCAATACTACAAGTACAACAATTTATACTTCATAACTAGAACATGTTGTTTCCATTTTGGTGTCATGCAAAAATATCTGCATGGCATTAAACGAGTAGTCAGTACAAGAGGGGCATTCACAGCCAGAGTTACTCCGGTTTAGCTAATTTTAAACCTGCTACTTACAAAGATCAGCATCGAACTCAAGCTCAGTTAACCCCGATTAGCTCGATTATTTTCCATAGAATTAATTTGCGATCAAGTGTAGACATTTCACAGTAACCATTACTTTGGGCCATGTAAATGTAAGATTTCCAAATGACATTGTTTAGTTAGTCCCATTTAAATAAAATGTAAGCTAACTATCCAACCAAAACAACGGTCACATATTCACTAAGAAATCTAAGGACCGGTTTAGTAGAAAATTTTACGAGTTTCAGGGTTGCTGGTTAAATGTTTTTACAAGTGCTAAAGTTCGGCAAAATTTTAGCCAAGTATCTACGCAATTGACATGGACTGTAAGTCATACAAGCTATTCAGAAGTTATTAAGGTAACTAACCTTATTACTGAACCTTCTGTTTTACTCAAAACTTAAACTTTTGATACGTATCTTGAGTTGACCAATCCTTGCATTTCCTCGTAAACCCTCGCTCATTGCTTTTAGTTGAAGAACTAGACTAAACTTTCTTGGTTTCGTGTTTTTAAATCTTGATTGGATCTTTGTTGACGAGCAAAATATGTCGCAAGATAATTCGTATTGGACCTCTGAGTCGTTATGTTTTCAAATAAGAGATGAAGCAGCTGGAACATTTCAACGTCTGCAACATTGTTTAAATTCATTTCTAAGATACCAACTTTGTTAGCACGTGGCAGCTTATAAAGACTGAGATTGTGACGGAAAGCAAAGCATATCCATCGCGTCCTATCGCGTACATACATGTTGGAGGAACTCTCAAGGTACTCTACAAGGTCTTGGGTGTTCACAGTCCAAGGTTTATCTTTGTTTACTGCCAGAATTCTCCCAAACATTTCAGCCCTCCAGCTTATATCAGTTGAACAGAGTTTCTCTTCCATCAAACACGCAAATATCAGTCTTTCCACAGGTATCTTGACTTTGTTGTAAAAGTAAGCAAACATGTCCACATTGTTTGCTATAATTGAAACTTCCAATGGTGAGACAAAGTCCAATGGAAACTTATCACAAAATTTGAGCAAGTAGTTGTCTTCCGTCTTAGGGAAAATATGTAGTAGCTCGTGAGCAGTTTCTGGAAGGCCACTGAGTGCTATACGATACAGTAGAAAGGGAACACTAGCCTCTGATATGTCTGGAAGCTTTGATTCCATGCCGGTGCACCGCGCTTCTTCAACGCATTTTTCACGATAAGGAGCAGGAAGAATAAGAAATTTAGGGTACTCAAAGGGCTGGAAAAAAACTTGGACAACTTGTAGAATTATGGATAATAGGGATCCTAAATGTTCCTTAATGCAGGCAATAAGAATAACAAAAACTTCACCCTTGAGCGCGGTCTTAAAGGTGTCGAAGTGGTGAACTTTGTCTTGGTCAACCTGGTTTGTAGTACTTCGTGTAAGAAAAGCTTCCCGCAGTCTAGGTATCACTATAGGTTTCGGATGACACAAGCTGTTCATGAACCATAATACAGTTCTGTTATTAAAATCACTTCTTATTGTAGTCTGCAAAAGGCGCTCATAGAAGAATTCGCTCCTAAACTCAACTTGAAGAAAACCACGGTGGAAGCCTTCCATGGACGCTGTAAGCACGTTTTTGACAAAGTAACATCCGACCGCCCTCAGGAACATGTCGTCAAACTGATCCAAACTTTTCCAGAATTCGGCAAAAAACTTTCCAACGAAATACTCAGCAAAACTACGATGCAGGAAGACACACTGACAGTTGCTGTCCAAACTCATTACTATCCCCACGTTGGTTGCTATTTCATTTATACGATTTGACGAAGAATCTGCTTCTGACAGGTAAAGGTTTAGAGGCAAAGGTAGTTCTTCTGACAATAACAATTTAAAAGCTTGATGGGTGTAAAAAGACAAAAGTCTTTTTTTTACGCTGCCAGAGTCAGGCCCTGTCAGAACTTTGCTGATTCTGGATTCCACAAACTGCTCATACAAGTCGCAAGTTGACTTGATAACAACTTCTTCAGTAACTTTTAGTCGTTTATTTCGTCTTGCTATTTGCTGGGCGTGTTTGTAGTTAACCTCGGCTAGTATATAGCATTTCAATGGAACGCCCAATAAGTTTTTGCTCTCTTCGCATTGAATTTCTTTCACAACCTTAATACACTGCTCCGCAAATTGTCTCAATTCTATTTCGCTGTGCTGAATACGAAACTGCCAGTGGCCAACAATAGCGTTCACTTGATCCTCCCTCCCAAACGGCCAAATATCGTAGGAAATGACTTTAAATGTTTCCTCCAGGTGCTTTCGCATTCGGGGTCTAGAACTGATAACCAGCATTATATTATCTTCTTTAGAAAGTTGCTTTAAAAATTCTGTTGTTATTCCCACACAATCTCCTCGTATTTCATCAAATCCGTCAAGAAGGAGAATCTTCTTTAAGTCACTCATTTTGGCGTGACTTTTTAATATGCACGATACCAGTTTGGAGGAACAACACACTTCAAGAATATATTTTAATGGGTTGTCTGGGGATTTTGGCAACCCAGTCAAACCTGCTGCAAGTGCGGACAGTTGAGTACACAGAATTATAGTCCTCGTGGATAATGTTTGAAGTTTCTTTGCGAGACTTTCCATCAACCAGGTTTTTCCCATTCCAGGAATATCACAAACACAAATCCCTTTCGTATCCTGGCTTGAACAAATCTCCGCTGCAAATTGGTCTTCAGATATATACACTTCCTGGTGTTTGTCCAGGTTGGAAGCGTGACTCAAAATAGTATCTGTGATTTTAGTAGACCTTTGAAGCACATATGCCCCTTTTTCTTTGCTGATTAGATGTAGTGGAGCTTCGCTAGTTTCTCGCAAGTAATCCCAATCCTCCTCTTCGTCCAAATATATATGTCTACATGTTATTGCTGTTAGTTGACTTGATGACGATCGTGCTGGATAGGGGTCAACAAGCTCAACTAACTCGTATTTGTCTATTCCCTTAAAAGCAAATACATCTGTACAATTTTCTTTGAAAGTGTTGGCTTCCAAGCGGACTCGATTTGACACAAATCTTGGAATGTACAGCGGATGGGGATTGATGTTGAGAAAAGCCATATCTATGTCTATTACTTCGATGTCATCTGACAGTAGTTTGCAAAATTCCTTCATCGTATCTTCTGAATCCAAACATTTCACTGAGTCTTCAAAAGTCCACAATGGAAAGAGTTCATTCCACAAAATTGTATCGCCGGACAGCTTCACTTTTAAAGTAGAAAGTATTTCTTGTATCCCGGACCTCAAGATGCTCCAAGCACCTGTCTGTCGGGTATCCTGCAGAGCTTCCATCAAACCAAAGAAGCCATTTTTTCTTGTTCTCAAGATGGAATATAACTTGCTTGATGCCTGGATGTCACCGAAGTTTTTCTCTTCCGCGGTCTGCAAAAATATGCAATAATTGATTCGTAGTTATTGTAAACTGACTTGTTTACATCATTTGCATGTTCTTATATCACATTAATAACAAAACTTATGTTAATTGACAAAGAACTTACAATATTCTGCACTTCTTCATCACTTAGCAGCTCTTTACTGACCAACAAAGCCTTCAAGGTTTCGGTGCAACGGGTGGCTCTGATTAGAGTTCCAAGTTTGACATGAATTAATTTTATCTGCCAAGAGTTCATTTTGAGAATGGTTTGCTACCACGAATTTGTAGTATCTGGAAGTAGAACAAAAAATAATCTAAATTAACTAATTGTCTTTTCTCTAAAACCAAGTGCTAAATCTCGTGAAAAGTTTCAAATCATTGTTATATTTAAAAAATCAAAATGTGAATATTGATGCAGAAATGACTTAACTTTTCAATTGTTGATATTAACCAAATTTACACATTATTGTCAGACATAAAGAGTTTCTTTTTGTATGAAACAGGTTTGATAAATAAATAATAATAAAAATAATAATAACACAAATAATCCTTTGAAGAAATTTTCAATAAGTAAACTTGTTTTGAGAAAATATTCGCAAGTTACATGGGACTGCTGTAATGGTGGGTTGTTCAATCCACAAATTGAAAGTTTATTCACTTAGCCAAGCTTGTTTATATGTTGTTCCACGGTTTTTTTTTTCGTGTTATAAATGTACAAACAATTTCACTAATTTTATTGTCTGTTAGAAGGATAAACGTCTGAAAATAAAGTTTTCAGTTTCACATTTAGCGTCTCGCCAAAGATCTCATTTCACATATATGTAATATATTATACACTCCTAGTTAATGCACTTAATTTTGAGGAAACAACTATTATTCTTGTCCATTGAAGCAAGCTGAGGTGATTGCTTATTGTTGTAAACTAAACTGATCAGAAAAGAGTTTCAAAACAGACTGAGACCACTGTTCTCAATTGTAAGCTATCCAAAAAAGTTGATATCACATAACTTCCATCAACACTTTAAACAATTTAGAACGGGCTCCAACTATAGGTTCCCATCCGCTCTCATTTTAAATTACAACTGTGAATTTGTTATTCCAGACGTTTAAAAAATCAACATTGAATGCTGCAGAACACATTAAAAACATGTTGAATGTCAACTTGAATCAGTAGTTTGGCAGCAGAGCAGCTGAGTGGATGTGACGACAGTGGTAACGAAGAGCTGTTTTTTTTGCTCAATGACATACGACCATTTTCTACATGAAATGATAAAATGCATTGCAATCAGCCAAGTGCAAGCTTTGGTCAGCAAAAAACTGTTTAAATCTTTAAAGCTTAATTCAGTCAGATCACTTTCACCTATGAATTTGAAATATCCCTACTGTGTCAAACTTGATCGAAAAGAGGCTGATAATACACTTAATTTCCTCGTAACTATGAATTAATTTCCCAATTTAAGTTGTTAATGAAACCTTTATCACTGAAGATGGCTTTGCTTCGCTCCTTCTAGATTTCGTGGTACACAGGAATGGTTCCTTGCAGAAATTGTTTAACGTATTAACGCCAAAAAGTAATGACAGCGTCAGCCCGTGTTTTGCACGTTTGCGGTTACAGATAATAAACATCGAATAAATTTCAGCCTGCTTTATGAGGGAAAATTTATAGTTGTTAATTTATGATGAATGAATGACTTGTGATTGCTTCCGATAGTATTTAATGGTGTCGTAATAGTTGGCAATATTCTACAAGAACGGATTGAACTTTCTTTCTTGGACAAAAAATTAACCGTATATGCTCATAGTATTTTCAAATCAAACGTTACCAAATTGCTGTTTGTGTCAAAACTTTATTTTTACTGTAATTGTTTCCACTTGCATCATCCATCATATGTCATATAGATTTTAATAAACAATTGCATGACAAAATAAAGCTTAAGTTTGAAGAATCTGATTCTAATTAAAAATCTGCCGACCACTCAAAGGATAGGACGTCAAATGAATTATGTTCTCTTGATTAATGATGGATTTTTTTAGTATTGAAACAAATTAAAAGTTGCCTAAAAATGACCAATAAATTTGAAAGTTCCATACAAAACTTATACAGTAATAGAATATAGTATCGAATGAGTTACCTGCTGGCATTCGCATTTAGTTTCTTGTATGGAATTCGACCGAGAAGAGCAAAAACATTTCAAAAAGACATGAACTTCAAGCTGGTTGAAATTTTGCGATGCGTCTGCAGAGGAGTAAAATATAAAAAGTTACCGTGTAGAACTCTTCTCATACGAAACATTTGGACTCAAAACGTCATTCGGCGTTTACGTTCCATTTTGGCGTATTTCCAAAAAAAATTATAGCATTAATGCTTTATTTCCTATTCTAGATACCAAACAGTTTGAAAGCAGCATTTTTTGATGTTCAATGCAACAGAATAATAATATTAGTCCTGTATTCCAAGTAATCATTCAAATAATTTTCCAAGACAAACTTAATGTTTAATCGCCAGCTTCTTACCTTGAGTGTTCTTATCAGCAATTTATAGAAATACTTCAACATGGTAATTTTAATTTTATATTGGTATATTCCTTACATGTAATTTAAATAATCGATGATGTTGCTTTTTATGTTTTCACATTCGCTTTGATACTTACTAGTCAACCATTATGTAGAAACAGCCGGGTTTCAGGTACGAGTCTATAACATTAATTATGAAATTTCTGCTTACATAGTGCAAACTTACGATGCCAGTCCACTTATGAAACCAGTCTGAAGAACTTAATGGGAGTATGGCACTAAACCTCCGTAAAGTATGACAGATTAATATTTAGGATATTCTCAAAGGAAGACACCTACATAGAAGCAACAAAATGAGCGGTTGAGTTGAGAGAATCTGGATCTTTGATTGGTTGTTTGCAGATGAAAATGCGTGATGAAGTATACATTGCATCAGAACTTTATTTAAATAGATATAATATTTGGTTACTAGCTTAATATGGTTTAAAAATGCACATTCAAATTTAGGTCACAACGGTAAAATAATATAATTTACAAAAGCATGATTGAATTAATTTTACGATGTTGTACCTTTTAAAACAACAACAACAATATAGTGGAAGTTTGTAAGCTTAACTCAGCAGTATTATTCAAGCAATTATATCTAACGCTAAATATTTCGGAAGATTACATGTCAAATGTTTAAAATGTTATATTTACTAAATGAAACTTGATATAAGCTTAGTGGAAGTTACATAACCTTTATTACATTTTTGCAACATTTCTGATACATTAAACTAATCGTTTTGTTGTGTTTTATAAGCTATCTGGACAACAGGCACGAAGTTTTCATATAACCTTTGAACTATACGTTTTCATATATGCATTGGGTTTGACAACCTTTGAATCACACACTTGACTCATTTGTCATCCTTCCAAACAACTGCAAGAGTTGGTGTTTAATTTCCTCAAAGCCTGGCCGACGACCAGGTGCTGTCTCCCAACAAGATCGCATCAACTCGTACCTATAACACATGATCGAATTTTTTATGACGTAAATTAACTTAATTTTGACGGGTGGATTGAAACAATACATTTCGTTTGGAGCATCCTGAGGTTTCGCCAACCGCATACCCGTTTTTAGCTCTACAGTAAATTCAGGTGTCCACTGCAATCCAGGATAGGGAACTTCCCCTGGAAAAAGTTGAAAGAAATAACAGGTAGAAATGAAAGTGTGTTGTGGCAATAAATAAATAGCCGTGTAAGTCAACCTTCACTGAATATTTCCCATAGAGTAACTCCAAAACTCCAAACATCCGATTTCGATGAAAACTCAAGACCTGTTAGGGACTCATATGCCATCCAACGCCATGGTAAGGGCTCACTATTTTGCTTCACATAATTCTGGTAATTCTCCATTCGACGAGATAAACCAAAATCACATATTTTCGCAACCCTGGTTTTGTCGAGTAAAACATTCCTCGTAGCCAAATCCCCATGAACGATGTATTTGGATGAGATGTATTCCATCCCATCTGCAATTTCTATGGACCATTTCATCAGCAGTTCTTGGACTGGTACTTCGAATGCGGTAAGATTCAAATAGTCACTTTCATTGTGAGCATCAGACGAGTTGAACTGGGTTTTCCCTCGGAGAAAGTTATGCAAGGAGCCAAGATGACATTACTCGTAGAAAGCAAACACTTTCCCTGAGTTCACTTCCTTTGTATACGCTCCGATTAGCTGAGTAATGTTTGGATGTTTTCCAAGATAGGAAGAAACTTTAATTTCCATTAGTAAACTCCTCAGCACGGCAGCATTTCGTGTTTCAATACATTTAACTGTTTTTGCAGCCACCCATGTTTTTACTCCGTTTTTAATAATCTTGGCAAGTGTTACACATCCGAATGCCCCGGATCCAAGAGATCTTTCGTTTTCTGACAAAAGATTAGAATGTAACACTATATCCACTTATTTTATTGAATTAGTTTGTTTAGGTGAATATGGGTTAAGGATCATACCAATTGTGAAGTTTTTGGAACTAACTTCAAGGCTCATGTCGTAAGTCATACAGATGACAGGTTGTGTGGTCCCTTGTGTTGCACTCGTATTTGGGATTTGAGTCACTTGCTCAAAATCCTTGGCCTCTTCTGCAAATAGGGCTTGGGACTGTAGCCGGGTTATTCTAGTTTTAATGCGACTAAGAATTACCACAACAATTACAAGCACAAGAACTACTGTTAACGGAACTACCCATGAGAAACCGGATTTTTGCTCTTCTTCTAATATATTCGAGTTAATTTTGCTGTCATCAATGCTATCCATGTTAGAGTCACCCGCGTACAAATTAGAAAATCCTTCGGAAACTGTGTATCTGGAACCGTGCACTGAGTGCCTGAACCATTCACCAAACGATACATTCACTTTTCCTAGTACCGGGCCGATTATGAATGGGATTTGATTTTGTTGTGAAAATGTATCTAGTTTTAACCAAAAGTCTGTGGTTACATTGTGATCAACAGTCACATTGTTACAACCTGCTTGCAGAAACTTAACATACATGCCCATTTTCAAAGGGGTACGACGCCTATTTAACGCACCTTGAATACTGTTTTGGAGAGAAGCTATGTCAGACAGAGCTATTAGAGACTGTGAATGTGATGTGTCATCCCAGCATAAGTCATGGTGAAGAAATACGTGGTTTACATGGGGATATATATTCGTCGCCCACGCAATGAAGAATCTGTGCTGGCTGAACTTCTCGGCCGATTCAATTACCCCAAGGTCAATCCCATTCGTTTGAAAAATAGCAAGATTATCTCTTAAGAAACGGGCGGAATTGTCCCAACTTTGATTATCAGTTTCTTCCGGCATGTCCAAGTTTAACAGTATTTTGTCTATTGTACGAGGGTGAATATCATTGATAAAACTTGAAATCGTCATCATGGATTCAAAGCATCTGCTGCTCTCCGCTGTGTCACTTAGATCAATTGCTACTGCAATGGTCACTTGAATCTCTCCACTTTCCATGTCGCATGTTTTAGTTATTTTGTTCCAAACTGCAATTGCTTCAAGGGGTTTGAATTGAATCGCACCGTCAGAACTTCTAGCACTAAGATCGCATCTGTCCAAATAGTAAACGAGGTTGGGAAACCTTTGGCTTACTACTCTAAGGTATGGGAACAGTTCTTCAAGAGATAAATTCCTTTCTCTTATATTTTGGCTAAATAGCGCACTTATATGTGGAAAACTAGTGTTAATATTGTGGTTTTTAATATAGGCGATTCCCGTGATCATTGGATTCCCTTCACATACAAGATGTTCCAGACCGTCAGGAACCAATAGGGAATCTTCGGGATCTGTGACCTTCTCTCTTCGGTCCCGCGTCCACCAACCATTTGAATTGAATATATCACGAGCTCCATCATTATTTAAATCGAATGCTTGATCCATGAAGACAGTAACATTAAACTTTTTCGAAGCCTCCGCCATGCCTCTCCAAAACTTCAAAAGTTCTGACTGGTTGCGACGCATTGCGAAGCTGTTAGTGTCGGGCCAAGTGGTATAAAACGCCATTTGAATGTTATCAATCGCCAAGGTTCTCACGCATTTATCTATTATGTTTTCCATCTCTAGAACACTCTGTTTAGCTCCTAACACGTGATATCTGTCTCTCCACGGAGTATCAACGAGTATTATGCGTAGTTTTTCTACTCGCTGCAAAAACTCGGTATGTGTTCCCTGTTGACAGAAAGATGGGTAGAGAATTATCCCCGCCTGCAAGGTCGTATTTGCAAGCCCGGATGTATAATTTACGACCAGTGTCTGTTGATACGGGTCGATGGGGTAGTCGAAAATAAATGTTTGCACCGTTCCTGGAAAAATCTGGTTTGCATTCTCTGCTACGTTGAGAGTAGCTGAGAAATTTCCTTGGTCTCTAATATCTGCATCGCTAAGTCTGACATGGATATTTATCAAGTTAGACCTGTTTTGTAGAGCCATTCTTTGATTGTGATACGCACCGATCAAGAAAACTCTGTTTGTGAGGACCTTATTATACTTGATTGACATATTATGAAATCTTGTTGAAAACAAATCGATTAATTCTGCAATTCTACTCTCCCTAAAAACATTAGAAAAAAAGTCCGCGCCTAAATCACCGATGTTGAATGCCTCGGTTCCATTATGGCTAAAGACACGCCCGATAAACTGCAAAAATTTGCATTGTGTTAATTGCTATATTCACTGCTTTAATTTTATTCAATGAATGAAAACTTACACATATAACGATGCTTACATTCACGCAGATAGAGTTACATGATTTCCCCATAACTATGCAAATTTCCCGTCAGATGTTTTTTTCCTGTGAGTGTTGCCAATTTTTCTCTTTACCAAAGAGTAAATGTTTACGACAGATAAGAGAATGTTGAACAGAAATAAAAGCAATCCGCTTATAGCAGCACATTTCCAAGTAATGTACGTTGAATATTGCAGGAAATGATCTAGAAGTTAGTGATTATTTCTTGGTTGGTCACACCCAGGATCCGTAATGGCAAAAGTTCTCTGTAACAACATACGCATTTTGGTGGGTTTGGAATCACATTTGTTGCGAACTGAGTAACACGACATGAAATACCAAGTGCATGGAATACCATACTGGGTTATTTATGAGAACTACAAAACGGCATCATTTAAAACGGATTGTTGCGGTTTTTGCAATGTCCGCTTTTCCTAATCCAAACTGAATCACTACCGTGGATAGCCACTTACTTGGTCAAAGCTTTCTAGCCAGTAGACAATTTCTCATGAAATTATCCTGACTCATTAAAATTGTGAATGTCCTGCCCTTACGGTTAGGGCTGTTTAAAAGGTAGAAAGTGTTAAAGTGTTTACATGCCCTGTAGATACTGTAGTTTTCACCGGTTACCTCATTAGAGTTACCAAATATTATATGTTCAACGATTGATATGAAACATTGGGTTTACTTTTAGTACATAACAAAACCAAATTAGGAATTGCCTTCGTATGTACGGTTGGCTCCAAGGAAATGTTTCTTTAATTACACAGTGGAAACATTGGAAACTTTCAGAAAGAAATCTATTTTGGAGAAGGAGATATATTTCATTTATTGCATTAAATTTCTTTCATAAGTTTCTTGAAAGAAATGAAATATATTCTGGAAATTTTGAAAAATATCTATTGCTAACCTAAACTGACGCACACCAAGTCATGCCCTGTACGAAACGAGTACAACCTGATGGTGATATAAGTCATAAGAGACTAGATAATTTCAAATGGAATTCTGCGTAACCGAAATTACGAGGGTGCCGCTTTGGAAACTATTTTCAGAACATTTGCAACATGCTGTCGCGGAAAAAAACTATCTTCGAACACAAAATTAACAACGAAAAAGTTATCAATAACATATTTTGTCAAAAGCTGTTCTGTGTTTAATGGAAGTTCGTCTTGGAAAAGGGAAATGGAAGAGAAAATCATCAAACACGGAGGAAAGATTACTCAGTCCCCGGATGTCAAGCTGTTGTTTGCTATTACCGGTGAAAACGAATCATCAGTTCTCATTCAAAAACCGGTTTCTTGTAAAAGATACGACGTTATTCAACCAGCATGGATAGACAATTCTATTATAGCGGGACAAGAGCTGCCTATATTTCCGGAAAGTTATTGGTCAATGAAAGAAGAGACAAGAGCCTGTCTCCATCAACATCCGTTCAAGTTTAATGAATAGTTAACGTCGGATCATGAATAGTTAAATTGTAACAGTCTGCGGTAAACCCTGATTATTCAGCGGCATCCCCAGATCAGAACCTGAGCGATAAAATGATAATGGATATTCCTTATGACATGTTTACTCGTACTTTTGTTTTTCTAACACGACCCGAAATGGTTTCAAAACAGCCTAGGCATGAACGTGCATCTCAAGTTTTTATATTTGCTTCATTCGTTCGTGGTAGTTTTCTTCCGATTTACTGTACGTTTAAGTTGGCTAAAAATCTAAAATTCAATCATGGGGCGAACTCAAGATTTGGAGCTATGAGAGCAACTGGAAAAGGTTTAGTGATAGTAAAGTTACGTGTAAGCACTGTAATTTTACTTGTCAACGTAACGCTACACGTTGTAAAAAGCACGTGGCTAAGTGTCTCCGAACACCTGAAGATGTTCGTAACAAATTCAAGGAACCGTCATCCATCCAGGAATCATCCTCTAGTGGTATTCAGTTGTCAACAATCATTTTTCAGGAGGCTCTGGATCGAGCGGACGGAAATGGAGGACAACCGTAGAAAGGGCAATGATGACGTAGTAATTCTGGATGACAAAGAGGAAACCGAAGGAGCAGAGGGAAATGTGGAAGCAGGACCCCCTTTGACACCGAATGTCACTGCGGAACGCTCTTCCATCCTTCCAGAAAAACAGAAAACACTGGATTCTACTGTAAACAAAATAAAACCTGATAAACAAAAGGAAATGCAGCATCTATTTGTCAAAGCCTTGATTGGAGGAAACGTATCCATTCAATTTTCTGGAGAGTCCCCAGCTTAAAGATTTCTTCGATAAACTTGGAATTTTGTTTGTCCTCCCCTCCCGCAAGGAAGCATCTGGTGGGATATTGAATGCGACGGCAAAGGAATCTAAGGAACAAATCGATAAAATTCTGCAGCAAGAGAGACACGTCGCCCTTGTTCCCGACGGCTGGCAAAATGTTCGTGGAGTGGCCGTTGTCAACATCATGGCTTGCAACCCCAACGTGTGCACTTATGTGCGAAGTTTTGAGACTGGATCCTCAAGCCAGGATACTAAACTAATTAAAGATGAGCTTCAAAAAAGCATCGAGGACCTTCAAAAACACGGAGATGACAAAGTCGTGGCAATTGTTAGTGACCAAGGAAGTGGGTACAAACAGGCTCGAGATAAAATTCAACAAGAAAGCGGAGAAAAAATTCTGTCAGTGACCTGCTCCGCTCACCTTTTGAACTGGCTGACTGGGGATTTTTGCAAGCTGATCTTCAGTCCGCAATACAGTCATGAACGCCAAGAAAGTCGTGAAGGAAATTCGTGGCTCCAAACTAAAAATTGGAGAATACGATGATGAATACTGTAAACGGATTGACGAAGAGAAGTTAAAAGGGCGTACACACCGTCGAATATCTCTGTCGCTTCCAGCAGTTACGAGATGGTTTGGTGTTCGGGATATGCTCGAGAAGCTGTTGCGTGCGAAGCCAGTTCTTGAACGTATGTCTATAAATCCACAAAGTCGACTTACTTATGAAATCAAGCAGTTGATTAAGTCGGATGGCTTTTGGGAAAAGACTAAACTAATATATCCGGTCATCGAAAAGCTAACAGATGGTGAGTTTTGATACGCAGCAAAAAATAACATTTGAATGAGGGTTCTGCATAAAATATGAGGGTACTGCATTCAAATGAAATGTTATGTTCTATTTTCGCAGGTATAAAAGTTGTCGAATCGTCTTCCGCGTGTCTGTCAGATGTGGTGGAGGAGTTTTATAAACTGGAGGAAGTACTCGGATCAAACGGAGTCGATCATTGTGATTTGTACGGTTTTCTCAGTGATGAAGAAATCAAAAATCTTGAACAATCATTTGCACGTCGATTCTCAGATACAAATGTAACCAATTTCCATTTCTTGGCCAATCTGCTGGATCCTCGATTCAAAGGAGAACGATGGATAAACGATGGGGAGCAGAAGCTACTAAGCGTACTGACAACTTTAGAAAAATACGCTTCCAACATTGGAGCTGCGACTTCCTTGGAACAGAGACAATTACTTGGAAGTCAGCTTACAGCTTTTCGCATGTCAGAGGATTTGTTCCAATGCCAAATGTTATTTCATCCAGTACCGAACAAGTTTTGGAAGAACTATTCCGCTTACCCTTCCACGTCAAACCTAGCTGCCGTGGCAATGCGGCTGTTCTCCATTCCAGCGACCAGTGCAGACGTTGAGAGAAGTTTTTCTGTTTAAGCTAACATTCACACAAAATCAAGAAACCGGTTATCAGAAAATACTATTGACAAAATCATGAGCGTTAGATGTTATCTAATTCACTGCAATAAGCAGGCAGAATTGGAGCGGAAACAAATGCGGCCATTGAAGGAAGAAGACGACGGGGCGGATGAAGGTGCTGATATAGACGAGATAATAGTACTGGATGATTTGTATGATGATGCAGAAATTACTTCAGCAGCAAACCCTGTGGAAGCAGCGGCAAACTCTGGAGCTCAACAAGAATCATAATTGTAACAGATTAATTGAACATTAAAGAATTTAGTATAAATTTATGAACGATTTACTTTACTGATTATTAAATACCGAACTACAAGCACAATTATTACAATCTTTGCTTCTTATGTCTTCGCTTAAGTTCCTTAAATTTTTCCCTGATCGGACATGGAAGCACTTCAATCTCACTATAAGGGTTAACATTATAATCTCTATCATGAACATGATCTGTCCCTTCGTTGACTTTCAATGATTGGTACACTTTAAATAATTCCATTGTTGTCCGTGCATCTTTCAGTGAGGAATGGAGTTGCGCCTGCGGATTTGTCAAGTTATAGTGCTTGCATAGGGATCGTAGGCTGTGAGGTTGCTTGTCGAGTACACCGTTTTCATCCATAGCCCATAACCACCAGTGTTTATGCAGATCAAATGTTTGGAACTTTTTCATTTCTAGTCCCAGTGAGAGGTAATCCCCACTTCCTCCCGCTGTCACAAGTAACTTGCCTTCAAAAATTGCCTCAACTTGATCCTTTACTTTATCCAATGTGAGATATTCCGCCTTGTCGAAGTCGTCTTCTTTAAATCCAGTAATTTGTTTCACAAAGGAGTTCACTGCAAAAGAACCCGTTTTATGGTAAACACGACGCGGAGTAAACAACTTCCATGTTGTAGTTTATAATGTCAATGGTTGCAGCTTCCTGCCGGTGTCCAGTTGAAGTTATAACTGATACTTGCTCTGTATCCCATGCCAGTATGTCTTGTTTTCTATACTCCTTCCACCATGCTCGGTTCCTTACCACAAGTTGAGGAATTGCCCCTGCCACTTCGCCAGCGTCGTCCGAGGAGGGTGCCGCTGCAGGCTTCTCTGCACCAATAGGTGAGTTTCTACCTGCAGGGAGTTCTGCAACGGACGAAGAAGGGTCAGTGACAGGTGCTTCAGCTTTTGTGGTTCGTTCCTCCTTTAATACCTGTAAAAAACGACAAAAGCAGCCTATTATGATGACACAATGCACAACATAATTAATTTATGGTTGTTATACCCGTTTTCTTTCAAAACGACGTGTGTTCATCACCATTTTCTTAAGACGACCAAGCTCATCTTGAGTTAAAAAACCCAAGTATTTTTTCAAAAACTCCAACCGCGGGGATGGCGTATCGTCGTTAACGTTAGAGGCCCATTCCAGAACTTTCGCCTATAATTTTTAAAATATCGCAACAAATTAGGACTTGTTTGGAGTGCTTGGAGCTTCATTGCTTTAAATTTACCTTATAATCTTCGACATAATGTATTCCGTCAATCTCCATAGTTGGACACGGTTTTGGTGGACACTTCACAATGCAAAGCTCTCGTCGCGGAGTTGTAGTAGGGGGCAGGGGCAACAGGCTGATGGCAGTGTCGTCACTAGGATAGCAGCAGTCTCCACACGCGTTGTTGACTTTCTGGGAAAGGCAATAGCATTTAATTGTAATTAATGTGTTTAAATGACCAAATAAGCTCAGTATTACCAAGTTTCCGCAGAGCTATCGCGCAGTTGTATAGGACGTGTTATATGGGCGTGGCGGTGACGAGTGGCCAGGACACTAACGGTTGTCTGTGGAGGGCAGGGAAAACCGATGATCAAGTACGCGACTAGAATTATCTCTAAGATTGTCCCTGACGGGCTCGAGACGATTTCCCAGGAACCGGTGATGATCTTGAACGCGTTGATCACTACGAGGAAAGAACCCGACCCCTAAATCCGAGGAAGTTAGCTCAGCAATAATTAACTCGATATCACTAGTCCATAACAGATTTTGGAATCTTCTTCTAAACAGGGACTCCACGGGAATACAGACAACATAAAGAAGTTGTTTACCTTTTTTATGCTGCTTTAATATACAAAAGATGGGGGCATCATGAGACACATGTTTTGCGTGTAAAAATATTTTCCTTTCGGAAACATTTCCAAAATTTCATTTCTTTCGCTTTAAAATAAATAATTTTAAATTTCGCAATTTATGAAAACTATTGTGAAAGTTTCCATAAATTTCATTTCAGGAAACATATCCTTGGAAAGTGAAACTTAGCCAACCGTAGGTGCAGCAGCTGTATCAATTTCTTATAAAGTCAAACATCTGTTGACATAACATACCAGACTATATAATGAATTGGCCACGAAATTGGTCATTTTGATGAATTCAATGATGCGACACATGCAATTATGCTTCTGACAATATTTACTTATCGGCGAGTATTATGCACTACTCAACATAGGAACTCCGTGAATACTTGGATTTGTCCATTACCATATTATTCTGTTATTCAGGAAACTCATTAAACCAAAAAATTAACCACTTTCGTTAATTGATATCATTTAACCGTTAAGATTTTTTTACAGCATGGTTTCGAATTTGGCTATATAAGCAAAATAACGGCAATTAGCACATCAATATTGTTTGTCGTAAAGCGGGAGAAACACTGTTACTTTACGGGTAAGTAGTAATACAATGTTTTATAGTTAACATCAGTCACAGGTTTAAAGAGAGGTATTTTCAGTTTCAGACAAGCAACTATTGCCATGCCGAACTTAACGTTGGGAAAAGGAAGTCCTGTTCTGGTACTTCTTTGTTTTGCGATGATGATTGAGTTCGCCGTCTCATGTAATTTCTTAAACCAATTAGCTTAGAATTCAAACCTGTTTAAAATAATGTTACCAATGTATCAAATTTTCTAGTTTCATGTCCACACTTCAAAACCAAAGAGGGAAAGTTAGTATACAAAACGTGTTCCGAGCCAGATGCCAGGTTTTGTGGATCAATATACATCGCAGGAGTCATAGGCGAGGGTCGATCTCCGGATTACTTTCCTTGCATGAGACGGGGTAAAGTGGGTTGTACGAGGCCAGGCAAAGGAGGTGCCTATGATACCTACATTCAGTGCCTTTGCGATAAGGACAAGTGCGTGACTCCACTACAAAAGAGTTAGTTTCATCCCGGTTTTTCCTATTATCCTCTTAACTGTAAAACTTGATAATGTTTCTTCAAATTAACGTCAATCCATTAAACATAGATAAGTCATTTTTTAATTGGCTCTTCTTTAAATTGCATCTCAACTCGAAACTTTTAATTCGCCAGCTCTGGAATAACTAGATTCAGTGACCCCGGCACCAAAATGTAGTTTTGTCAATTGGAAACTCGTCAATTGATCTTGAACTTAATATGTACCTTGAAATTTGTCCTTAAAACTTTGAAACAATAAAACTTCCGTTGAGCGGTAATTAATGCTGGTAATGGTCAAGGACAAATTCGTGGATTTATTCCTGTCCGGCTTCGTTGGGTTTCGGTTGATTTGGGTGGAGGGGTTGTAATGTCCCATCATTAATGTTACAGTTACAACATGGTGTAGGTATAGGTCAAACAGCTTTGCTCGTGTAGCAGTCATAAAACATGAAAAAATCTGTACAACATCACTGGATTCATTATACAGAGGGTTACAAAAAATTCACTTGCCGGTTTTAAAATTAACGCCACTCGTGCCTAGTAGATGTTAGAA
>JAAXOA010000664.1:0-20735 GCA_036561885.1 Salina celebensis
CAAAAAGAAGTTATTTTGATCGTGGTTTCAGAGTACATTACCCTTTTATGTCGTCTTTGTATTATTAGTATGACTTATATAAGGATACAACTTCGTTTCCTTTCACTTATAACAAATTCCTCACTACGTAATTTCCTTAGATCTTGATCTCATTTTTGCCTTCTGATAAACATTCCCTCCAACTAAAAAGTACCCTCATGGACCAAATCTAAAGTAGAGGCGAAAGTGAAAAAATATCAACACTGTGGGATTTTTTCTAGTAGAGAAAAAAAGAGTTAAATTATAAAGTATAGTTTATATTCATAGGTCTGACTGCACTGTAATCAGAGTTATCATAATCATCAGTTATATTCTTTCTGAAATTCTACAGAAAATTGGAACGGCCGCGTCCTGTTGCTCTTTAAATTTGCACAGTGGCTACCCAAACTTTTGCAATAAACTTAGACTTTTCCATTAACTATTAAAGAATGCTGCCACCATCCTAATAATTCGAGAGAAAAAAATAAAATAAAAACTGTCTTGGAAAAGTAATGAACGGGGGTGCGTAGCTTTTCTCTAGAGTCTACCAAATTTTTGCTGGTAGCTCTAATGCAAAACAGGAGAATTTCTTTTAAGCAAACAAATATAATTTTGAAAACTATCACGGACCAGTTCCTCAACAAGCTTGTTGGTTTAAGTAGATTAAGCTTACAGCAAACAGCACTCATTTTCTTGTTCTGTCTTTCCTCTCCACCCAACAAAGAGACACACATCAGTGCAGCTCCCGCTATGACAACATCAATAAACGGAAAAGGAAACACGAACAATAAAAGTCAAAACAAATAAAAGAAAAAAAGACTAACAGATGCACACAAAAAAATTTTCTTTGTTTTCTGCTTTCACCATGCATTAAAATGTTTTGATATATTATGTTCATCTAAATCTGGAAAGAAATGTCAACTTGGGGAAAAACTTTTCCTTTATAACTTCCTCTTCACTGGTTTCACCTCAACAGTATACTTTCTCCAGGAATGTTTCAAGGTTTGCTGCATATTCGAAAATAAAAGATATTTAACGTGATTTGCCCACAGATAAAAGTTGTACATATACGAAAGAGACAGGACTGCTGCATTTGGTTTCACTTCCGAGCAATCTATGTGACAATATTATAGCATTAGAGGTTTCAGTCTTAGCATCCTGAGAGAATCGTTATTTTCTGAGTTTTTTTTGCCAAACATGTCGTTTTAGGTCTTGAGCCTGCTTTTTAATGCAGCTTCCACCGGGACATCCCTAAATAAGGAACAAAAGAAAGTTTTTTTGCTCTTTTCTATTACTTTTCTTACACAGGGTCTAGCTGAACCCCCACAAAGCTGATAAATAATCAGAAGCTCGCATGAATACGAGAAGGACGATCTAGATAATGATTTTAATAAGATATTCAAAATGTTTTCTCGTTGAGAGAGATTTTTATTGAAAACGATATAGTCTTTATATTACTGGAATGGTTCAGATAAGATATAATGTGGAGGAAAAAAAGTAGTGGCTTTTTTATGTACTGTCATTGAATTCCCACTGCTCTACGCTTCCATTTTCCTTTCGAAAAAAAACTTCGTCCAAATTTTAACTATAGTACTATCAGATAGTTTCTATTACTAGGAACGAACTCTAAACTGAATATTTATCTAGTTTGATCACGATGGAAGAACCATATTTTTGTTGGTTTTCCCCGCGCGTATGCATGTCTTGAAAGTTTTATGCATACATTAGTCACCTCCATTTTCCCAAAAAGCGTCTTCACTCTTTCAAATAAATGAGCAAAAAAGGAACGGTAAAAAATATCATAAGATGTAATAAAAATCGTGGAAAAGGAAATAGGCAAAGTGGAACATAAATTGTTTGAATGTATTCATAAAAATAAGAGGAGACATTTTCAGTCTGATATATTCATGGCATAATCATTGATTAGTACTAAAAGAACCCGTCTTTTTCTGTATAGTGCGCTCTGCCAAAAAGAAACTTTACTGTGCAAGATTCCCCAGCGAAAGTCAGTTTTTCTATTGTCACCACATAAACATCGTCTGTAGTCTGTCTAAATTGTTTCCTCTTGAAAGTCATCGTTAGGTTGATGAAACCAAACTTTTCGTTGGTATGTCAGTTTACTGGATCGTAATCATCTTTCGTTGAAATTTCTCTGTACACATTATGCAAATGAGGCATGATTGGAATGCTAAACAAACGATGACCCTATTAACTCAAGGCGCTTGAATTTTTATAGGAGAAGAGCCAACCAAACTATAAAAGCATTTCAAGTTAACAGTCCTTTACACGCAATTTCCTAGTTCTATGCAAACACTCCATAATAAAAATACTAAGAACGTCTAATATCAACAAACTGTTATGGCTGCAGTCAATGAAATATAGGCATGAAAATGTCATACAATGCTGAGCATGGCACTAGCTGTTCTTTACAAAACAGCTTTCTTTTTCCTCAGAAATTAAGCTTTTCAATAACTTTCATATTCCAGATGAGACCTAGATTATAAAGTGTTTCCTGCTCCTATCTATATTGCCCTAAGTAAAACATAACCGTTTTCGCCAATACTGCGGAAAAGAGAATTTGCTGATTTTAAGGTTTACGATGCTGTTGCATAAACTCTAATATGTCACTAGGGTAACATTTTTTAAAAGAGATACACGAGACAGTCGTTGTGCATTATAGCTTCAGTGTGTCCCACAGATAAATATACATGAAGTAAAGGTATTTTTTTTTGTATTCAAGTGTATATGTTAACGTCACATTCCATTCGGTCTTTTTACAGCTCACTCGATTAAACCTTACAGGATTCGGCGGAGAAAGTATGTGTAGCTTTCTCCAGTTTATCTGACGTCGAGACTCACTGGATGCACTTTGTCCTCACTTAAAACCTAGCCTCAAATTTTATGTTTTTGAAAAGTCTTCTCAGAACATATCTGGCATTTCTGGAAAGTTAACTGTAGAGTTTATCTATTTGTGTATTCATATTGTAACCACTATATTTAGGAGACAATTTTCTCTTGTCCTAAAATGTCAGTTAGGAAAACGCTATGGAAGCTATTGAGAAGTAAGTGGGCAATGCTTTACAAGTGTGCAATGACAGGAGGGTTTATGTGTTTTCTTTGAGTTAGGTATTGATTTTCCCTTAGTTGTTTTTTCAGTGGAATTTGTATACAAATTACGAATTGATATGAGAACTTACATAACCCCTAAAACTTTATAGAATACCTATCGTGTCTACTTGTTCATGACAAAATGGTTAGACAAATATGGGTGGCGTCAAATGAAACCTATACCTAACATAACATTATTTAGGGAACTAATTTGAACACAAAGCCCATACGTATAAAGAGGTTTATTGTTAATGCATACAACCGGAAAGAAAAGAAGGTCACCTTCCAAAAAAATACCTATGTAATTGACCTTTCAGCCAACATCCTATTGTTTTTTCATTGAAAGTTGATTAGCTCCGAAAAAACATGATTTATGCATTGGGAACTTGTGTTACCATAAAAGGAAAGAACATAACTTAAGAGAAAATTCGATAGATAATAAGTAAGAGGTATTGTGTTTCATATATATTCAAAGGATCGGTATCTTCTTTGGTTCGTCCGTTTACTCCGTTTTTACCGATCCGCGCAAGCTCAAACTTATTTTACAACTTGTAAACGCCACTTTTTATTGCAAATTGCAGACTTATCGTTGAGCATTTTGATACCTTGACGGGGCCATACACGCATTTTATGGACAAGCTTTGTACGCTTTTTCTGGGTGACTTACAGTGAAACTTGTTCTGAAAGTTTTGTTTCCCTGGCGAGAATACAAAACTGCCATTCTGGATTTTTTACTTTCTTTTTATAGCCATATTACGATAACGAAATTATTCCTCAGGGAGACATCCATTTTTTATTCAATTTATTTATTGTTTACACTATTTCCCGTTAACACCTCTTGTATTGCTAGCATTAGAACTACAACTTGCAGTCTCAGATCCCTATTTACGATGATTCTGGTTCATGATGGTACCCATTATTCTACCAGTTTTACAGCTAATTAACTATCTATAATGGGTTTGTTTTGTTCAATCGCCTTTACTAACTTCATTAAAGAAACCCAGTGCTTTTTTACCCAATACTATTTATATACGGTCAAATCCCAAAGGACACTTTTCGCTTGCAAATCTTCTGTACACATTAACCAAGTCGATGCCGTACTGTGTTTATCAATCTCCTTCACCATTTTTCCAAATTTCACAAATTCATCATATTTTTTAAAGCAAAGTATACGATTCATTCTGTGTGTTTTCAGCACGCCTTTTGTTAGAAGAAATATATCGTACATATCCGATTTCCTGATATGAAACCCTCTCCGTTTAGATTTCCGTTGGACACATCATTAATTCCAGTCAGAGATACATTCCAAGCAGAGGATTTGCTTTTTACACGTCGAAGATCCAAACTCCTTTTCCCCCTTTCATATCTCTCCCAATGCTAGCCACTCGGTTTTTTTTTAGCCAATATATTATATCGTATTACCCACATTTGTGGAAAATTTTCGACAGTGTTCATGAAGGATTCACAAATTTATAGTTCTCAGTGTGTAACCTAGACAAAAAAGTCCATTTTGACAAAAAAGAGTTAACGCCATTGTTTTTACGAGCGGAAATACTTTCCCCATGTAGGTGCATACATAATCCTTCCACTTTGTAGATGCTAGAAAG
The DNA here is from genome assembly GCA_036561885.1 of Salina celebensis. NCBI lineage: Eukaryota > Metazoa > Arthropoda > Collembola > Entomobryomorpha > Paronellidae > Salina > Salina celebensis. The sequence goes on from JAAXOA010000664.1 coordinate 4,734, forward strand.
CACATAAAAAGTTATCTATATTTTCATTTCAAGAGAGAAAACACAAAGTTTGGCCACACTTGTGAGCTTCATGCTGTGAATTATTTGTAAACCTATGTAGGAGACAAAGAGATACCTTCACAGTAAACGAAATTTCATTAATTAATGGAAAAATAGTGGATATACTCTCAGACATGTGTCCCATTTCCCCCTTACTCATCCAAATAGCTTTTATTGTATTGCTGTTCAATAATTAAAAACAGTTTTTGACAGTACGTGCCCCGTTGAAACAACACTTTTCGTGGGCTTTGTCACCATCAAGGTACCATCGCATCGCATTTCTAGGTATAATCGCAAAAAACGATGTTACTCTTTTGGAACCGCAAGAACTTTCACCATTTCAAGTAGTTTTCATTTCTAAAACTCATTCTTTAGTTTTATCTGGTTCGTTAAAATATTCACATTCTCTTCACACAAGTGCATACTCTATTGATACATTGTTGCTTTAAAGTCCTCTTTCAACTCATGATTCGTTCAAGAGCAGGCCATTAGTGTCATAAAAAAATGGCGTTGTATTGGAACGCGAATGCTGTCGGCGCTGTATAGAGGTTTTTCCTTCCTCTGTATGAAAAACCACCAATATCGGATTTGGCTCTTCATCTGCCATTTCATATAACGTCATTTAGCTGTGACCCCTGTGTACATTGTTAAACTAAACATAAAGGGACATTCCCACAGCTACAGCTTCTAACCAATCCAAATGTGCAGGAGTTCATACTGGTCTTATTGTTTTAAAGGGAAACAATGGTTTTAGCTCAGATTCAGTGCACATTTGTGCCATAAAGAAAACTGAGATAACAAAGTTTTTGATGAAGTTACCTAGAGGCATCTGCATTATTGCATTTTGTTACTTTGGATCCAAGTTTCCCATGTTTGCTCAACAGTAACAAGATAAAACGTTACATTTGGAAAGTCCACTTCATAGCGTTCACACAATGCGAAAAAGACGTAAAAACGTATCTATTACTATGCAAGCCATGTATTTAGCGCCGACGGGATTACAAATTTCCTCGTTATATGACTCCTATCCTAAACTCAAGTTATACTGAACTTCGCATTGGCGAATCTCGCTTATTGTTGCGGACATGTTGGCTACCCATCGTGTCAGAGAGTTTCCCTTCGTGAAAAACTAGTTTGAATATTCTCAACGCGAACAGGAATAAATAAATAAAAAATTGTAGAACCACAGGCTTGATTGGTCCGCCTGAAAAAAAAAAACTCAGTTTAAGCCTTTACAGCAAAAAAAACATTCTTTATAAAAAAAAAATAAAATCAATTCCGCACCGTTTGGTACAGAGTCCACGGGCGTTTATTCAACTCTCTTGTTTTGAATGTCCCCCAAGCATAATCGGTTTCTACACAATTCATTTCTATTCAAACTTTATTTTTAATTAAAATAACTTACTAACTGACTATCTATATTAGGTGCAGACTGTTTCAGTCCATAAATTTTACGAAAAATTTCATTACTTAGTTCTCTACAAACGTTAACGAGTTTACTACATCTGGGTCGCTGCTTTCATTTGCGCACACACACAAACGTATGTGGCTTAACATTTTGCAAAAATTGTTTTCACCGGAAATATCCACTTTTCCAATAGAATATCTCGCCAGTTTCTTTTTCTGTCAGGAGTAAACCATAAAATTACACGTGCTCTGTACAAAAACCCATCATCAAACTTTCTTTCCTTCAGTAGCAACTTACACATTTTCTCCAGTAGGACTTGTATGAGACTCAGAAAGTTGCCTTTTTAAATAATTTATAATTTCAGATAAAATTCGAGGGAAAAAAGGCTAGCCTTGCGTAGAGAGCTGTTTAGCTGTGTACATAATTTATGAAGATTGTAGCAGTCTGCCCATTTTAGGCAAGCTGTCATTCAACTCGTCGGAATGCTCTGAGAGCCAGTACCATTATCGAGGTTTCTTCTTTGAATGACGAGAAGTCAACAGCGTGTTTGCTGATTAGAATGTTTACTTTCTTTTCACTCACGGTTTTTATATTGATAATGATGAATTTAGATAGAGAAAAAGAAAGTTTCTGCCTTCTTATTTCCTTGCCAGAAGCAAACCTTCATATGTATGCAGAGAATCCTTTACACGTGTACAGATTGCTAATTTATATCTATACATGTATGTCTCCCTCTTGTTTTCTCATGGGCTGAGTGAAAGTAGGCCAGCACTGATGGATAAAGAGAAATGTACATTGGCCGTATACTCTGAACATATTCCAATAATTCCGATGAGATATCTCAGGTTCATTAAATATGCTAATAGATTTATCCCAAGTTGAAAGTGGTTTTGGTCGTTCACTTTCAAAAAAGACACACTTGGGCATAATACTTAACTAACTTTCTTGCCTTTTCTGTACTTAAATTTTGGCTGGGCTGTCGCTTCCAGTAAAACTTCCAAGTGTCATTATGCTTTGTAGTAGATTCACGGACGTCTCTTGTGTTTTTACATTTTACATTCCCATTGCCCATAACTCAGTTACTGTTTGATAACTATCAAGATTAACCCTGGAATTGTGCCATTGTGGTAGTGGAAGGTGGCCAATCTCATCACTATTTCGGAATCATTGTCAATCCTTTTGGTTAAACTAAAAAAGCCACAGAGATATACCAATGGGAAAGTAAATGTTTTAGTATTCTCGTCGTCCATCCTTGACCCAACCATACATACCATACCTCATTACGCCGTCCGTCTTTATTGACATATCTTTGATCGACATGAGAGAACACTTTCAAATCTGATGTTACTGTCAAGTAGAAACTACATTTATCCATGTGACCAATTAAATAGTTTAGATCCTCAATCTGTGTCCCAGCTAATGACACATCAGTCATTTTTACGTGAACGGGAAATGACAAGTCGTGGATTTAGGCCATGGCAAAAGCAGTGAAATACTGAAAATCTAAATTATCAGAAATCGTTCTTCAAGTAACATAATCCACAGTTCGTCTCCATTACGCAGTGAAACCCAACGCGAAATTCAAGCTATTCACATAAAATATTCTATGCATTGCTTCCATTTCAGTATTACATTACAAGAGACTCAGCGATGACACCCACTTTTCCATATCAAATCAATCAAGCTTTTTAGTATGAGGATAAGTAACGTCAAGACAAGGGACTGTCTTCTGTCCACTTGTTTTCTAGGACAACAACTCCATTTTTTCTTTTTATGATGATGGTTTTTTTTTCTCTGTAGTCGTATCTACTAAATTGCAATTTGTAAAGGCATTTCGTCCAAACGACAGACAGTCGTAGTCGACAGAAAATTACTTCCTGCATTTGAGTGTTGTCGTAGAGAAATGAGGAACGATGACCTTATACCTAAATGTACCGAAGCACAGGGAGATACCTTCAATTTTGTTTTGCATTTGGCAGTTTTGCAGCACTAAAACTTGGTTGTAGCAGTGGCACATCTAAATTATTCATGCTTTCCTGAGTATTTGTCATCTTACTGGGATAAAACATTGCGTTTCAACCATTATTTACCCACTTTGTGATGCTTTAAAAACCAAGCTACGGCACATTCTCAAAAGCTTGTCTAAAAGTGTTGAAGAAATATTGGTTTTCTATGCCTCCTGTCAATTCGCAACAGTTTCTTATTAAATAGTTCCACGGCGCCAGTGCACAAATAACTATGTATGCTCAACGCAAACAAGTTAAAGCTTTCTTTCTCTGTTGGATATCGCCTAACAACATTTTTAGTTTGCATAACACAATCTTCTGAAAAGTGTCATTCTGCATTACGGATCCCTCTCCTTTTGTTGTTAATTTTGATATCTTATGTATACAATATAAAAATGATATTTCTTTTGAGACTGTTTCATAGGATTGAAAAACCCTTCTGTTTTCCATAATATTTTTATACACTTTTTTTCCTTTTGATTCTTCCTGCCACTCTGAAAGGATATCCGTCTTCAAAGGAATTCCAAGGAAAATTGTCTTTTTGGAAAGCAATACAGAGCTCTTGAAATTTCAAAAGTACATATTGACTTTCAAAATATATCATTTATAATATTCCGTTTGTATGGGTTCTGCACACAAACAAACATTTTCAATCAAAGACACTAGCACCAAAATCCATTCAAGTTGTATTAGGTGATCCACCACAAGATATGATATCTGCAGAGAAAAGATATTTTGGCATTGAATCCCTTTCTATTTCCTCTGTTTGTTTATCTTTTCCCCCCAAATATCCATAGATACGTCATATCCCTTGCAAAACTCAATATTTGCTTGGTCCAAAAAAGATGTCGTATCATATTATTCCCTGCAGCATAAACAAACTTCTATAGAACCCGGGTTGGCGCTCTATGATTAAACAAACTCCAAGTCTATACAGGAAACAGATACATACTGGAAAGTACGTAAAATATCTGAGTGTTGATATGACACTTATTTCATGATGTCACCACCCTTACGATGATGCCCCTATTTTATAGATTTCTTACATTACACCAAGATCAAATAACCCAAGCAACTGAATCGTAAGAAACACTGTTATTAACAACATCAATGTCGTCATTACTCTTTCTATCTCTCCGTTACTTAAAAAAACTTTTAGACTTTGTGTAAATAAACTGACAACCAAAAAAACCCAGATTATTATTTTTTTATTCCAGCTACCAGTCAAACTCTGCAAGAAATGAAAGTTAGCATTTGTCTTACATTAGTTTTTAAATGATGTCATATAACAAATCCCTTGCTTTTTATGTTTAACGTTCTTCACTCACTTTGCTCAGTACTCATTATTGTTCGCTTTCTCTTCCTTGAGTCTTCTTTTAATATCCTGTATGGAGTTACATAAAGTTTATCTTGTGACTTATGTAATTCTTGGCTACTTCCGTCAGAAAAAGAGAATCAAGAAGATACAGACATGTTTTTTTTGTTTCCTTTCAAGCTCATTGTTCTCAGAGAAAGTTCTCTTTTTTTTAGATTTTTCCCCAGATGGTTTTTATCTACTTTCCCTCGAGGTAAAGAATAATCCGATTATTTTGATTAAACCGAGTATACTCATGATCTACAATGCTTTTTTTTCTCCGAAGTAGTAACAAAGTTTTATACAAAAAAAAAAGCTACAAAATAGTTGAACGGCTCTGTACCTCATTGACCAAATGAGGGCAAACTACTTGATAGAAAGAGAATAAAGAGATTTTTTTTCTCTTGGAGTCACTTGTACTTAGACAACTATATAAACAGCTTCTTACATAAAAACACATTTATTTTTAAGTGTAACAAAGTTTCTAGTATTAGTTACACATTTCCCTTGCCAAAAAACAGACTAAAATTTACTACCAAATTGAAGACATTTTTAGGAGCTATGTACCACTTTCTGACACACATTTCATTTAGTATATCTGGTTCTTGAATCTGGATACTTTTTTTTTTGGACAGCGATTTACCCAACAGGCTTTCGTCCCATTATATTTTCTTTTTACCTTGAACTCGCACACAAATTTGTTTCTTGATTTTCTTCCTTATAATTATAATATATTGTCCATATGTTTCTAGCAGTTAATTGCAAATATCATTATGAAAATACTTGAAGAGAAAGCAGTAAAACGGAGTAAAAGATAGAAAAAAAACATGCTTTCTTACATGCTCTGCGAAAGGAATTTCGAGAGGGCTAGCTTGGACAAGCTGTGACTCTTAAGGCCTCCAAACATTGTGAAGGACTGGGTTTTGTTGTGCTCCGGGTTGATTGACACAAACAGTACAGATAACAAGACTAAAAAGCAATCAAGGTTTTGCTAAAGTTCCTTGCTGCGGGTGGCTTCTTCTTGTCCTCAAGAGAAAATGACTTGATGCGTGTATGTCTCTCAAGATTTCCTTTAATTTGCTTTCACTCTCTATTTATCTAAGGATCTTTGCGGTTCGCAAATGTTTGAACTGAAACGCCTTTTCAAAAGGTCAAGTCACCGAGTGTGCGCAATTAAACTGAATATTTTTTGCCGAAATCCCGAGAAGTAATCTTTAAGAAAACTAATTTCTTGGCAGAATGTTTTTTTTTACTCGGTTGGCTCTTGAAAGTTGTTAGCAGTTAATTAAATTTATGCTCTTTCTCTGATGGAAAGTAAAAGTGAGTTCCAAATTACACTATTAAGCTTATACACAAAAGTTTCTTGTTATAAGGTAGGTTTGAGAAGAGAGACTTCAGGAAAACTTTTTTTTTATTCTTGAAAATTGTTGATGCTCGACTATTATTACAATCGGGGTTTCGGCTTGAAAGAACCAAATAGACGTTATTTTGTTATAGTTAGACTGTTTGAATGAAATTGGAATTGTGCAAGGAATACAAGATATATTCCTTCAACCTGCGTGATCAAAAGTTCACTTGGCGAGATGCTTATGCGTCTTTACTTTTTTCGTTACTATTCTTTGGACGACTAAAACTAAAATTTACTTTCACTCCCTTTCTCCTGCGCACTATAATTTAGGAATTGATTGAATCAGAGTGCATGCTGACTACAGCTTGGCGCGATTGTATCAAGACAAACAACTGTGTATTTTAAACAGTTATGAACCTTGTAAATCGCCAATGTTGTCTCCCCGTTTTCATGAAAACAAAAACCACTCACTTCAAAACGGTTGCTTTCACTTCACTAGGAAATTGTTGACACGGTTTTCCCCAATAAAAAAAACTGGAATGCTATTCTGCTTCCGAACTTGATCGTGTAAAGGAAACTTTAGGAATGAGTTTTCATCGACAAGGAAATGCCAAAGTACACGATACAGGACGTGATTAGAGGGAATAATTCCACTGAACAAGAAGTAATAAAGAAAGTAATATTAAAAACGTGAAACAATGTAGTATATTGTTACAAGGTAATTCGGAAGTTAGGAAGGTTAAAGAGGAAGCTTGAGAGATGAGGAGTAGGACATAGTTGCTGGAAGCTAGCCAGGGGAACACTGTGAGCAAAGGTACAATTTAGTTAGCTACTTGTTGGGAAGAAAGCGTCTCTCTACGAAAGGGCACCAAAAAAAAATACGGTATTTCTTCTTGTACGTCGTAGTAACACTTTCACCGAGCTCTCTTCCTGCATAAGTTGAGTTGAGAAGTAAACGGGGAAAACTAGAGAGCCGCTTGTTTATATGGAAGCTTTCTTCCCTGGCTTGCTATGAATTTATGCCCAGCAGTAGAGTAAAGAAAGCAAGTTACGGAACGGGATAGTAGTAGCGGAAGAGGACGCGAAAATTTTTTCATTANAAATTTTTTCATTACACATTTTCATACGTTGTGTCCGTTGTGCAAAGAAAAACGGCCTATACTAACGTGCTCATCATAAGATGCTCCTTTCGGGCTGGGTCTCTCTGAACCCTTTAGCAAACAATAGAAACTATTCGCGAGTAAAAGGACATTACCAGGGTACATTTTTATCACGAAGTAGAAATCGCCTCCGTTTTTCGCACACAATAGAATACTGTACAATATGCGTGATAATAGTTGTCCCTTGACTTGATAAGGAGGAAATACGTTAGTTTTCACGCCATCTTAGAGTCGAACTACAAACCTACAGATGAATACAACCATCCGGAATCTGTATAATAGTTATAGTTCTTACTATTACAATCATAACTTTTATTATAGGGCGATCTGTTAAATTGTTAATGATTTGCATAATCATTAAAATCTATTATATAACTAGTCCCTTGGTAAGCAATCTTTTTGGTTATCTTTTAACCCAGCGTGAAGTGTTTGAAATCGTTTTAAATTATCTCTTTACCTGGTCATCTACTAACGACCTATTTCTGTACTTGTCTTTAAAAACTGAAGAAAGTGTCCGTCTTTGTTTGATTTTGTAACGCGGTAATATTCCCGTTTCACACTTGTCTTAGGTATCCGTTGGTTGGTAGCATCCAATTGCCCTGTGCCCATTATTCATGTACTTGTATCTCTGTACTATCAAGAGTACCTTTTGAAAAGTTTTTTTTTTTTTTGGAAATTGAAATTTTACTAAAATTCAATTGTGTATAGCTATATAAGCTAGCTTGATGTGAATTAGTTTTGGAGCTGAAGCACCAATTACATGCGTAGATCTACGTCATAAAAATATATGTTTTTGCTAAGAGAACATTTCTCGATCGTTTTTTTTTCTGCGTGGAAAGCGCTTTCAAGAGTTGTCTAGTGTTATTTTACACTTTTACTTTCAATATAGTTGGGTCCCTACACTCATCTCGTTTTCTAGAGCTCTTCCCATTTTTCCCACTGTAATTGCAGAGAATCCCTGGAAAAAGAAGGTGCACACAAAAATTTGCTTACAATTTGAACAAAACTGGTTTTTTTTTATTCATCCAAGGTTGTTTCCCTTTTCCCTTCTTTCTTATTCTTCCCCACTCATCGTCAGGTTTTTTTTGTGTGTATTTCATGAATTCGTTCACATCTCATTTTCTCTTGAATTTTCACAAGGTAGAAGTGGGCTGGTGGGAGTGTGTTTGTAGGAGTGAGTAACACGTAACCCGTTGATGATGTGTTTTTTTCTTTTTATTTTTGTTTCTTTTTTTCCCACTCCTACTTTCTATTAGCATGTCTTTGCTTCTTAAGACCGGAGCATGGCATCATTAGGTATCATTTCGGTTTGTGAAGGGAGAGAAAGGTACTTGAGACGAGTTTTTTTTCCACATTGCTTGGCTTCTGCCAATGTTTGAGCCACTTTTACAAGCCATTGTAGACTTGGCTATCTAGTGCTTGTGTCACTATTATTTTCTGGTTATGGTTAGCTTTTCTTTTTTTTTTCTTTTAGACTTTCTCGCCCATCTAATACAACTGACGGTTCCCTGGCACATGGAACTTTCCTTTGGACGATGACGACCATAATGTTAGTCATTTTTTTTCCAAGAGGAAATGAATCTAGCTGTAGTATTACTTGTATTGCTTACCTTGTATGAGATATTACAACAAAGTTCAGCTGAACCTTAAGACGCGCATACTATCGACTGCTACTAGTCAAAAATGCTTTACTTTCTCTATCATGCTGACATTCTTCTCTATCTCGTGTGTCATGGTACATTCCAATATTTAAGTGAATTTTGCGAGTGTTCCCGTCAGAGACGAAGACACTGACCGTTTACCTATTTTATCGTTGTTTTTTTTTTCTTTTCTTGTGTAAAAACCTACTTGCTCAATGTTATGGTTGTTTTACGGAAGTGTTGTACTATGATGGATGCAGGGAAAGGAAAATAGGAGTGAAACTGAGCTCGATTCTAGTTTGAAAAGAAAATAGTTGGAGGTAGTGGCAAAAAGGTGGAAAATGGAGGGGCCGATAGTAATAATAGTACTCGTTTGTCCTTTTCCTAACATTATTTTCCCATCGTGGAATAAATCAATAAGAGCTAGGACCAGACTCTGTCATTTTCTTGAGCTACTTTATCCATCAAAACGACTCTGGAATGAAATAGGTCTGCCATGCTAAGTAACTACACATGTTGCAAAGAAAACAGAAGGCAGGCTTTTGGATAACGAGGGAAAAAAAGTGCAAAATGGGATGAGTTCCATCAGAAAATGTTGAGACGTGGGTTCACACGTGGACGTACACGGATTGTATGTTTTATTTGGAGCATTTTGTACGAGGCCTTATCCAGCACAAAATCTGGTGAAACGGAGTTCGATAATGATAACCAGTTTTGCACAAAACATACTCCTAAAAGACAACAACGTTATGTATCAACATTTTTTTGCCAGTAATTCCAGATTGAATGGATATTTTCCCCATGCATGTTCCAAGTTCTGTTGTAAACCGTTTCCCCTGTTTTTTGTAAAAACTCATTATTTGTTTTATACTCCCCCAGAGTTATTTCATTGAAAAAAAACTGCAAAAACCAATATTTCCCAAATTTATTTTTTATCCAGGAAATGCTTATGAAAAAACAAGTATCTTTTGAATTACAACTCCAAATCCAGTATGCTGATAAAAAACCTACACTTTTTTTTATGTTTTTATGCTTTCTTCTTTTTCATGCAAGCATTTCGCATAAAGTATTAACAACTCAACTATAAACCTTAATATCTTTGTATTTACACAAATAATCGCTTCCGTTTCCTTGCAGTTTGTTTACCCTGATTCGTTATTCCAATCCGTTTTTAAACACAACTTATCGTTTCAACAAGACCAGGGAAGCGAAAAGCCAGAACAGAAGTTTCACTCATTGTTAACCAAGAAACAGGCGATATTCAAGATTGTGTACTAAAAACCATCTCTACTAAAAAATATATATCACATATTATTACTCGACAACTACAAAATATTCGTTTTTATTTGATGACAATCCCGAAAAAAAAAAGCTGTTCCCATTCTGTACTGTTTTTGCTTGAGAAAAGTACTAAAAACATGAAGAGTGAAAGTGCGAGAGATAAAAGAAAGTAGTCATGTTGCTCATATGTCTGACAGAGTAGTAAACATATTTAAAGGATGAGGAATATGTGACGATGCTAGTAGTCGTAACTAGAGATTTACATTCGTATTAGTGGCACATCTTGTCGTTATGAAAAAGAATGAGGATATATAAAAAAACTAGTTGTAATTTGACAGCGTGATGTGATGAAAGGCAATCCCTTGTTTTATACATTTTTTTTTTCTCCATGTGTGCTACATCCGAAGCACGTTCTGTTCTGTGGATTTACTTGGGGCATGGAGCGATATTTTGGGAAGTGTATCATTCTCACAAGCAAACATTTAATCTTTTTCCCGTCTTGAGTAGAGTACAAGATTTCATATAAAATGGACGTGGATTGATGCACAAAAACATGTAGTTTCACTTGGATTTCTTGTGTATTAAGTGCAATTTGAAATTTTCATTCCTGCACAGGGATATATCCAACAGTTTTTAAAAAAACCGGTCAGTAAACAACTCCTAGCAAAGTAGAAACTAGTGAAGCTGAAATGGAAATGGCTGAAGTTTTTGTTTAGTCGTTTCATCAAATAAAATGTAATGGATGTGTAGTATCGTCTAAAAGTGTGAAGGAACATGTGGTATTGGATAAAAAAAAGAGAATGAGTGAAAGCGAGCTTTTTTTATGCACATTTATGAATAAACATGTTATCCCGTTTCTGGTGTAGGAAAGTGTCCCACTTGAGATATTAGAGGTGTGTTTGAGAAGGAAAGAATGAGTGAAAGCGAGCTTTTTTTATGCACATTTATGAATAAACATGTTATCCCGTTTTTGGTGTAGGAAAGTGTCCCACTTGAGATATTAGAGGTGTGTTTGAGAAGGATATCCATGATGGGTTGTTTTCTCCCAAGACTGCATCTCCTACAAGCGTGTTTTTAGCTGGCAAGAGAAGAAAACTGGGAGAAAGTAAAGCGTAGGAAGAGAAAGTAGAGCTGAAAAAAAACTGGGAAAGATAGAACGCATATGCACATAGAATGGAAAGTTAAGGTGTTAAAATCCTTTTGCGGTATAATAATTTTTCTCCTTCTACAAATGCATTTTATTCTGTGGGAAAAACAACTTCATACAATTGTATACAGCTGATTATGGTAATGTATTTTGTTCATCACTACACATAAGATGATAGTTACACTTGTAGACTGAACTTGTTTTATACTTTCTCTTCTATAAGATCCAAGCTTAAAAGTTGCTTAAATGGATATTACAGAAGGCACTGCTGCCACCACACTGAAATGCAACTCTGGGAAAATTGGTAAACAGTAAATGTTCTCATGCAGAAGGTAAAGAAGAATGCACGCCAACAAAAGGAAAATATCCATATTGAAGAGAAAGGAAAAGTCTGCTATCGAAATGGGCCAAGAAGAAAAACAAAGTGATATGGCTATTCAAAATGTACTTCAAATTCAGATCTTGTCCTTTACTACTTTCCTCTCCTACAACGACTTACTTCTTTGTTTCCACTCAAACTCACTTTTCCCTTGCTATCATCATCCGTACTTTCCATACAAGAGAAGGGAAAAAAACTGAGAAGAGAAAACACGACATTACTTGTTTCCCACTGCATCAAACTCCTTCCATTTTTTTTTGCCAATCTATAGAATCAAATGGGAGACCTCAAAAAAACCCTTATTTTAGACAGAAAGCCATTACTGCTTTAGTTTCCCGCTTTCATCTTTTAAAACTACAACTTTATAGGAAAACTAACTATGGAACGGTCGTCTTAGCACATTTAGTTTTGAGTGCGTGGTCAAAGCTTGAAAAGAAAAATGAGGGCTACTCTGGCTACTTCTCGGCCCTTTTTACTTTTGATTGCAAAGAAAAACGGTTAACTTCAAGACCATGCTCCACTCCAGGCAGTAGCAAAGCTGTAGTGACTAATGGTCTACACTACCATCATGATCTCGATTATCATCTTAAGTGGTATATTTTTGCACAAGTTTTTCTTGCAAGAAATTCAAACTATCCATGGTTGCAAGGAAAACAATGCAAAATACTTTTGAGAAAAATATATAAATGTGCAGTGAAAGCAATGGCAAGACTGTTTTGAGTTTCGAAAACTTCTTACATTACGTTACTTTCCGAGAAAAAAGTTTGAGCCAGAAGTCGAATAATAAAAGTAAATATCATCATAATAACAATCAAAATACCAGGTTTTTGAATAAGCAGAAAAGCGTGTACGTGAATAAAAGTTGGCTACGTGTGCAAACCATTTTCTCTTGACTACAGAGAGAAAGTATAAAACGCCGGAAAATACAACAAATACCATTCCAAATAAGTATCCCTAGGTTCTGGGCGTAGGCAGTGTTTGTTTCCCAACCGACGGTGTGCAAAATTTATAACAGCTTGTGAACGGGTTTCCAGTCAATACAAATTGTTCTCTCTTGTTTTGACCTTGCACCAAAAAAGAAATTGATTCTAACACGAGCTCACAGTCGGAAGAATACCCGGATCGTATTTACTTTTCCTGTAATGAGCATCTATTATGCATCAAGAAGAAACTCTCATTCTGGATGACATTTTTCCAAATAACGTTCTCTGCGAAACAAAAGTTTGTCTGAAAGTATACTCCTCATTTCCATTTTTACTGCCTTCTTCCCAGTGTGCAAATAAATTTCATAAAATGCTGAGCTATGCAATCCATAAATCATATTTTTTTTACTCAGAATGTGAAACTCCTCCAAACAATAACTGATGCAGGAAGCTCTTATAAACTTTTTTTATTTCTATACGTTTGCGCCTTGTTTAAAGCTCTCTCTTGAAGATGATATCACGTAAAATCGCTTTCATCCTGAGTATGATTAACCAGAGGAGCACGTAATCTCGAGCTTGATCACTATAGTAACTGGCACCGATCTGCAAAAGTGTTATGAATCCACAAGGAGAAATTTTTAAAAGCTCTCCATCTCTCTACCCTCCAGTACACTTAGAATATTTTGAATTACGTCTAGTTTCCTTGTTTCTCTTCGAGTTGTTCCCTAGTCATTGTGTAGGGATATTTTTTTGAAGGGATGTAGTGTCTAGTTTTGCTTGTTTTTCAGTTTATTTCTCGGAATAGACGAATATTTTGACTACAGAAAATGAAATATTCATAGTCATTTAAACGAAGAGAAACTAGGTCCCATACGCAACCTGACAACTGTCATGTCCCTTTCAAGTACGGGTTTGACCTTCACTGACAGCTTGTTTTTATACTCTTCTAAGGAAAATGCAAATGAGTAAACAAACAACAACTTGTGAATACTCATTAGGACTACACACATTCATTTTTTTGAAAGCGAGACCCTGGTTTTGGTTGAGACGGAAACCTGGGCAGTATCTGGGATTCCACTTGATTCGTCACCGAGTCGGAAGCTGTTTGTGTGTTCGCTGGAAGCCACACAACCACTAATACAGCTTGGTTTTGGTGATGCATTATGGATCTGGTTGCACAACTACAAAAAATAAATGCGTTTTCAAGACCCCACGCTAGCTTTGCGGGCTCAACAGTTTCCCAGATTTTGTTTTTTGTTTCACGAAGGATTTTAGGGGAAAAGCACTCCCAGGAAAAAAAAACTCGCTTTTCAATGACTGTTAAATGATTTGATGGAATAGAACCAGTTGTGATATTATACAAAAAAACAAAACCTGAAACAGAAACCACAGGAGCCAGCATAAAGGAAACTTGCTAGATTGTCTGGTTAAAGGTGAAACGATCCTTTCCGAGGTAGAAAGCATGTTGCAGCTGCTTCTCCACTTGTTCCATTTTTTTTTCCTACTTTCACCAAGAGTGGAGTGAAAAAACTTGGTCAAGAAGAATGATATTGCGTCATTATTATTATGTATCTCTACATTCAAGTGTAATACTAAATGAAAAGGTACTCTGTTTCCCTTGTTCGTCGAGACGCTCCAAGATTTAATACCATGGCCTGACTCCCTCAATAGGAGCTCTGATTTCGCAAAGTTAATCTTATAAAATTACTCCTTTCTTTTATGCTTTTATCTTAAGATTATTAACAAAATGATTATACTCGTAAAACTATGCTGGCTGTAAACCAAAAAAGGAATTATAACTCTGTTCATCCTGTAATCAGTGTACGTCTCAGCTTCCCAAATCGTAAAAAAAAAAATGCTATAAAAAAAATACATTCCCTGTGCACGTTTACAACCTGCCTGTAGAGTCCTCACCTAAAAAGTTTTTTCCTCAGCACTTACCATCAACTTATATGATAATGACATGCCAAGAAATGATTCATTTTCATGGGTTTGATGAAAACAACGACTCGTAAGGCGTATTTCCCCCTAAAATGTGTTTTCTCATCTTCATACAAATTTCTCTTTAAAAAAGGAACTCTTCCAATTTATAAGCCTTCCCAACTAAAAGAATATTTGAATTTTTGAATAGGAAATCAATCCGGTGTCATCCACTCAACCTCAGCCCTCGTGTATTTATAAACAGTTATTTTCCTCGTAGTTTCTCTTTGATGATGATGATGTAGCGCTTTTTTTTTGTACAAACCGCTTGTTAAAAGTGCTCCAAACCACTTCATTTTATATTTTTAAAAGACAAGAACATTTTCACATCAACTTGACTCATGAACTACTCAAACTTACAGCTATAGGCATTGTAGCAAAAATAACATAGGAGAGGGAAGATCCATTATACAGAAGCAGTAACAATATCCGCTAGTATCTAATATACTAATGCTTTTGCATAATATCCCCTTCCATAAAAGAGAACAGCTCCATTTATAAGATTCGCTGATGCTAAGTTTTTTTGCTTATCAAACCACGTGAATGAATCGAGCAAAGTTTATGTGTATTAGTCATACCTACTCGCACTATCTGTGTATAACTTTTACGAGACTTTCTCCAATATTATTGAAATATTCCATTATCCACACGCATAACCCTGTGAATCTAAATTTATTTGGAGAAAGTTTCTAACCGCAGTTGACCTTGAGACATAATTTCCTCCTACTAGTTATACTTGTCTTATCTCGTATCAGAAAACTTTCTATACCAAAACAAAAATTACTTTATTTAGAAGGACAAAAGTGGAGTGAGGATGAATGCGTGACTTCGTAACGTTTCCTTTTAAGATCATCTCCATTTCCACTTTCAGGCTTGAGAGAGCATTGTTTTATGTGTTTCCATTTATATTCAAATTTAGATCAGTTATGGGCTTTCAAGTGGTAGCTTTAAACAAAAAAAGGAGGAGTGATGACGACGTTTCCACATCGACCTATATTGTTTCATCCTCGTAAACCTTGGAGGTATTTCAAGTAAGTAGGCTACTTTCAGTGAATAGGTAATCACGAGCTTGAACTTTAAAATTAAATAGTCTCAAAACAATGTAAACTCTGAATGCATAATGCTGATCATGTTACTTGCCAATCCTTGCAATTTTCCTCTATACTCTTCTTGACTTTCCTTTCAAAATACCCTCAAACTACAACTAGAGAACAAGTGTGAACTACAGCGTAGTAACGCAACCGTGAAACACTTCTATAGAAATTGAATTCTATTCGGTGCCACCTGCTATCTTTTTCTGTGGCCACTCCCCTCCCCACCTCATTATGTAGGTATTT
>JAAXOA010000665.1:0-20730 GCA_036561885.1 Salina celebensis
TATTCAAAGTTTTTGCTTTGGAAAGCTACATAATTTGATGACACTTGTATTAGCAGAAACGGGTGAGTTTTCATGTAAAATCGTGGGCAAAAAGCTCGACTCAAGCTCAAAATTTTTTGAAATTATCAAACCATCGAAAAACACGTTTATGCATCACAGCAAGCGAAAAAATCATAACGTGAAAAGAAAAAAAACTTTAGCTCTTTTCCTTTTTGTGTATGTGCAAGTCGTACTAATTACGCTTCCATATCGACAAGCTGGCATCTGATTCAAAACAGATACAGATTTCCGTTATTAAAAATAGTTTAGAAACGAGACCTGTAAAATCGCAAAGTTGCATTTGTTTGAAATACCGTAATGATGGTTTTGCATATCAGATCATACCAACCGAGCCATGAATTACGTATCAAGGAAATCATGCGTCTATTTCATTGAATCTAGCTTTATCCTGACCATCCTTCTACATTAGATGAATTTGAGTCATATTTGGGATTAGATATTTGTTACATTTGCATGTCGGTAATCCATGTGTTTAAAATTTACATCGAAAGAATTCATGTATGTTCGCGATACATACATGGCTTTTGATTTCAATTCAGCCGGTTCAAGAAAATTCTATATAGTCCTCAGATTTATCAGTGTGTTGCATTATTAGGTTGTTGTTGTTATCATAAATGTTAACATCTTCCAAGACTTCAACCGTCAGATACAAAATATTCCAATTTTCCAAAACAGCAAAACATTTTGCATGGAAAAATTCTAATAACCTAGACTTGATTTCAATATTGAATTCCGACTCATTCAAAATTTCGCATTTACTATCACTGTTTCCACATCAGGAATGGCAATTCTTTGAATACAGCGCAATAGAACCAAAAGTAATAAAAATGAGATAATTTTATTGCTAACAAGTTTAGCACACTACTTCTGAAGACGTTTAGAATATGTAAGTTCTTCGAGAAATGGAAAGTAGTGGAAATGGAACGATGAAAGGGGTTTCTATCTCCCACTTTCTCAACAAACTGGCAGCAACGTACAAAAATTTAGCTCAAAAAGGACTGAAATTAAAATAGAAAGAACGAAGTCTGACTAGCTCCAGTCGTACACTTTCAAATCTACTCGCTTTTTTCAATTCTGGAGTACAAAAATGTTCTAAAAATTTGTCAAATAACTTTCAAGAAACACTGCACTAGATAAAAATGTAGGGAAAATGCCCTCTGAGAATATCAACGACAAAAGTTCGAGGACAATTTGGTCACAGATATTGTTTTCTTTTTCGAAAGTGCTATTTACTGCTCCTTGTATTAAGGGGAAAGTAGTCGTGATTGTTTACCTGCGCTAGGGATATAAAAAAGTAGCACTATTACAGGAAGAGTTTCTACATAAAAAAAAACTTGTAACTTTTACTGTGCCTTCAAGAGAAGCGAATGGGGACGAACGGTACCTTCCTTTAATTTTCTAGCTGTTACACGTTTTGGGTTAGATCATAGAGGAGCAAAGCATATTACGTTTCAAATTATCTGAAAGGGACATGATATGAAGCAGTGTACGTCTTTAAATATCAGTGACAGACCAACACATGCTACAGGAAACGGGTGATGTGTCGATTTTTAAACATTGCTGGGAATTATTTGTACAAATGGATTGCTGTTTTTTACTGGGAAATGTTAGAGCTATTATATCTATATTTCAGAGACAAATTAGTACCTATTCAAAAGCAACATGGGTATATGTATATAAAACAAGTTTTCTTAGAATCCGACAAAAAGGAAAGAAAATATTAAAGAAACCTGCAAGTATAAATAGGAGGGGATTGTATGACTTGAATTTTTTTTGTTTCAATATCCCCATTTAAAGCTCTGCGCAGTGTCTTTGTTATTGCAGTGCAGTAAAAAGGGAAAAAAAGTTTTCTTCGAAAGAGTTGAACTGTGAAAGGAAGGTATAAAAAAGTGAAAGCAAAGGGAATTTTTTGAAGGTTTCTTATTTCAACTAAAGGAAACTAAAAATGTAGTCGTGTCTAATGGCATGAAAGAGCAAAGGTGTGTCATATGAGCACATCTTGGTTTCCTTTTCCAGTTTTATTTCTCGTTGTTCTTGTAGCGGCAACATGCGACAAATGTTACTACCTGTGCCCAAGGAAACCTCTTGTATCGTGTGTATAAAAGAAAATGGCAATGTTGCTACTATTAATGTCATTGTGTACTTTTTAAAACTATAGATACCAGTGAAAAGAGAATCAATGACAAGGGGAAAGTCTTGAAGAATTTAATAAGACAGAACTAGAAAAGGTTGCAAGCACTACAAACGGAGGCAAGTGAGTAGGAAAAAGAAACGAGAGTACTTGTATTCCTTCAACATTTCTAGAAACATACGAAAAAATAGATATAGAGAGGGGAAAGGTTTCACTGTTGCCGTTTCATAATACCTTATCAACCACTAATCTTTAAGACGATATAACGATATAAAAGCTGCCATTGCATCCAAGTTTACGTTGTATTTGCCAAACTATTGGAAGAAAGAGCACCGGCCTCAAGGTTATCTACACTCTCATATGAATTTGTTTTCTCTCCCTAGGAGTTTTCAAGATTTGATAGAGACTATCCATATTCACAGTATTTGGGTGGCAAGATTATAGATAGGTACGAAAGGTGGCAAACACGCATGAAAAATTGCAAAGAAATGCGTAAGTTTAACAATCAGTCTCATGTCATATCTCTTTCAGCATCACCTCACCAAACGTCTTTGAGGAAGCTACCCAAAGGTAGATGAAACATTCCCATTTTACTGAGCAATTTTGCGTATTTATTTCCGTTTCAGCACAAGAAATAGTGCAATATTTATATTATATAGATTGATTGAACAGCCGGCGAATCGTGTCTGAACCTCAGTCAATATCTGTACCGTATGTTAGAATCTCACGATGTTCACTCCTTACAAATCTACCTGGTGAATAAACCATTTTGAGACAAAGGGAATGGTAGCATAAGTAAATATGCTGAAGGGAAATTCTTGATAAAAGAATTTGGGAAGCAGTTACACATGAATCATTCTCATCGTCATTTCCATTATGGTTCCGTTTACTCTCCAGTTGAGAAAACGGTGAAGGTGACGTCGACGATGAAGATAAAAGGAAAAGCTAGAGCACTTGTTTATTCACTGAGCCAAGAGTAAGAAGTGAGGTAATAAGGGTGAGACACAACATGTATATTGGAGACGTAGAAGCAAATAAGTTCTCTCCTGTTTCGTATTATTTATACAGTGTAGAATATACATCGTGAAAACAAGTATTAGATGGATTGTATTTACACTTGTTGTACATATGTAGCTCCTCCGGTTAAGCTCACTCATTCAATTTCATCTCTGTTTAGGTGATTATATACTGCTTGAAATAGAAACAGCCTGTTCAAAAAATTGTGCGTAGTTATACCCATATAAAATATTTATGTATGTTTGCATTTGAGTGAAAGTCAATGTTAGCTTTTGTTGGTTCAATGGTTTTCCTCCGCTACTATAGTAGAAATATTCTGGCTCTGTTGCACAACTTGAATTTCAGGAAAAAAATGAAAGAATGTTGAATGTCTGTCGGGATGACAAAAATCTCCTTTTAACTTCGTCTCATTTCGGCGCTAAATGATACATGTTTCCAATTTATACATGCTACCTTATAGGCTTGCCGCTCAAAGAATTCTTAGGTGGGAAAGATATGCTTATGTACTATACCTATCGTAAGCATTCCTTGCACTTAGTCAGGTAAAATTCCTTTTAGAACGAGAATTCCAGTCTATCCTTGAGCAACACGCACGCAATGTTTTGACTGCTGTTGCTCTATCAGTTTTGCAAATTTGTTGGCAGTGTTCAATACAGATTACATCCTTCTAGAACTATAGGCTTATGCATCCACATACAATAAGTTGCACATACATCGGGTTAGACTCCGATTTCGATTTTATTTGTATATATGGAACATTTTTTCTTAGAACAAACCCTCTTAAAAGCTCTAGATTATTTATGGTGTTTTGATAATTTTTTTTGTTGAATGCATAATTATCTTATAAATCGTTATCAGTTACCCCATACAGTTAATATAAATATGTATTTTCTATTTCATTAAAGGTTGCTGTTGCACTTTATTAATTTTCTGGCATTCTTTACTATCAAACTTGTCAAAAACTTTGCTATGCACCCCCAACCATAACGCCTAAGTCCCACTACAACAAGGAAAACCAATCCTCCTTTATAGATCCGCTTAAATAAACAAGTTGTTGGCCCACGAGTATGTTTGTATTTCACTCCATTCACATATTTCAACTCATACAATACATGGCCAAGTGCTCTTCAACATATAGGGAAACGATTATCAGAAAGATACATGTTTAAAAACACTGCATCCGGTTAAAACATATGGATGCAACCTTTAATCACTCCACTTCCGTACCATCCTTGGCAAAGAGAAACGTGCGTGCAGTAACATAAAACAATGTTAACGATGAATTGAGGCGTCATATATTACACTAGAATTCATTAATTTCTTTCCGCTTGTCTGTCTAACATCCAAAATCCAAGTCATCTCGTAAACCCGAGACAAGGAATAGAAATTCCCTGATTGAAGACAAACTCCAGCTTCTGGTGCTGGAGATGGAGGAACTCGCTCTAAACCGACTATTCAAAGAAAATGAAAGTGATTAACAAATAGTCAATATGCCGAGTTTATAGATAGAAATGGCAGAGAGATTGATAGATCTAGAGGAGAAACAAATCCCATAAATAGTTAAAACGAAAATAGAATTCACAGAGCGAGTAGATGCAATGATTCAGCATCTTCAAATTTAAAACTTTATATTGTGTACGCACTCGGAGTAGCCTAATCGGGAAGGAGAATAAAAGACTCTCTGGAACGAAACATAGCTAAACGTCAAGAACTTGGTACTGCTCAATCCATCAAAAATGAATTCATTGTCAGTTTGATTGAGTTGTATAATTTATGGTATACGTTTTATACTTTCATTCGTATGATGTCTGCCAACCCTATTTCCAGGATGTGTTGTTTGTGCATCAGTGCATGTCTTAGTTGTTTGATAGGTGGAAATCCTTCAAGGTTATTTCCTCTTCCTTCCTTTCCTCCTCAACTTGCACTGTCTGTCCTTCCTTGCACTTTCACTCTCTCATCTTGCAGCTCATGTTCCAAACCGGTTTCCTACACCATTCATTGTGCAACGGTGTGTTAATCTTCAGAAATTGACAAGAGGCTGCATGATTACATCTTGTATTGTTAGAAGATTTATACAAAGTGACGCCTGTCCATGGAACATAAACATAACGTATGGATTGATTTTATTAATATCATTCCCAACACGAGGAAACAGAAAGAGCAGTGAGTTATCAGTTTGATCCAGCCAATTTTAAAGATGGAAGTTATTAAATATGCAGCAAATGCTGCAGCTTTTTTAGTTTAGTTGGTAATTGTTTGTTTTGGAAACATTTGAAAAAAGTACTACACACAGACAGGACCCACAAGTATTTTATGACAATCTTATACAAATGAAGGGTTCAAAGCAGATACTTATGCCATACAGTTTAGGCCAAGAGTTTACATGAAAGTCCAGCAGGCAGTAAGACCAGATTCACATGCCAAAGTTATTTTAAATTGATCTCGAAAATATACTTCTAGAGGTGAGTGATACGTGGTGAACGCTCCCTTCTCAGGCTAATTACCGGCATGAAAACGGATGATGCAAACCAGATGAATATTTGTACGCGTTTGAAATGAATAAAGAACCGTTTGACTTTCTTCATTAGTAGACAAATGTGCTTCATTCACGTGTCCCTTGTTCGCAAACAGTGGCAGTGTCGAGAAAGGTGGCTTCTCTTGATCCGTCACGTATGTGACGGGCAAACTCACTGGTCAAACTATATTCCAGAAACACTGTAATTGATATTTAAACTGATTATAAATCTTATGACTATAGATTCAAAGCAAAATTAAGGTGGTTGCAGCGCAACCTATGCTATGTATGTACTGTGTTGGAAAACGGGAGATGTTGTAAAGTCAGTTAGAAAGTTTACAGCTGCTTTTTATCAAGAATCTTGCTAAAAAATCAGTCTTTAAAAGCGGAAACGATGGACCACACAGTGAGAAAAAGCAAAGTTATTCAGTAAAGTTTTGAAATAGGGGAAAAGCGAAGACGAAATTATTATCAGTCTATGTACTTACTAGATTCACGTCTAACCAAATGTCCTTTTAAATTTCATGGAAACCCTGATAAAAATTAAAGTAAAAGGCATAAGAGGGAAAATAAAACTTTAAGGTAGGGGCCATCTCCTGGGAATTTGTATTTTAATGATGATGAGTGCATTTCGTTTTCAGTAATTGAATTATGAAGTAAATTAATCACGCTAATTGAGACGTATTCTCCCTTGCACCCCGCACACCACGTCTACCACTATCACCACCATCATACAAGCACGTAAACATAAAGTTTGTCGAATGAACTCGACTTTTTGAGGTAGTAGGAGTGGATGAAGTTACGATGAAAAATAATCATATATGAATCTATATCTATAACTCATTGGCGACTTACACCATCGAGAGAAAGGTAGTCAAACGTTTCTCCGGAAATGCATCTCTTCCTGAGAGCCAAAGCGGAAAAGAACGCTTACAGCTGGGTTTCAGTGTGGGACGAGTTGAAAAAAAAGCAGTGAAAGCCAGAACAGTGAAGGGGAAGCGAATATCGAAGAGATAAAAAGTTAATTTTTAGACAGGGTAGAATTGACGGAAACGAAATTATGACATTTTAATTCCAAGCAAGGGTTGATTGGAAATGAAACAGGATTTCACTTCGTCGTGACGAGTTGGCTTCGACCAGAAAATGTATGAATATGTAATATGAATTGTTCATCGCCTGGGTATCAGACGTGTTCTGAATTCTTTCACGGATGCATGTAAAGAGAACTGTTTTCAACTTCCCCTTTCACATTTCACCGGGAATGAAATCAACTATCATAAATGCCATCATCCTCTAGCTTTTCGTGTGTAATATTCTAATTACTATTTTCAGTAGCATTTATAAGTTTGAACTATCGGCATGGCGTAGCTGTAGTCGTATTGGAAGTACATACATTTTTGCTACTTTATCAACAAATTGTCCAAACTCTTAAGGCTTCATATTGAATTTCTTTTTGATTGCTTCAATCCTTTCCTTAGCATAAAGTAGACTACCTCACTAATCAGCTTACCTCAAATTAGCGCGAAAAGCACATTACGTTAGCTGTGCTGACAGTGAGTAAAAATGATCGACAATCAGTAAAAACAAAGTGGTGTGATGTTCAGTTCTTAGCAATGAAATACAGGTAGACGTTTATCATATTATTTCTTTTTCGTTTGACACTAAGTATCATAACATAATCATACTAATTTGCGTTATTCAATGTCCTGCGCTGTGACAATTAGTAATTGATATCCCTTCATACCTATCGAATCCGACACTAACGTAACTACCATCCTTCTCACTTTCCGAGTGAGCCGATATATTTAATTACCAAATTGGGCTTACTTGTCATTTTACATCACAGTAGGCAGACCAGTGTCCTTGCCAAGATCATTCAGGCGTTTGCGTATACAAGATTACGATGATATCTAACTGGAGCATTTCCATTTCTGTAATTTGCTCACTATCTTTCCAAAAATGATCATTGTAATGTTGATATGCCAACGTGACATCGAAGGCGCGTGAAGACAACAGAAACCGTACAATGGTAGCCTCCCATGTCTCATAAATTTCTTACTACGCACAAAAACGCTTCAGAACATAGACTCTGGAAAATAGCAGTAAACCAACGATGTCACTAAGGAAAGTACGTGTATGTGATACGCAACTGTTTCTACATACTGTTATAGTGTTAGATGGGAAAGTTGGGACTCACTCAGCCAAAATAAACTTGTGCGTGTACAACAGGAACAAGAAACTAATTTCTTTTTCCCTATTTTGTTGGTTGTCTTTCTCCTTAGGAACATGAACACACGTACACCGCGTTCAAGTAGCCATGTCTACGCTGCTAAGTACTAACACGTCGCCAAGCCTATTCGTAACGAGGCACGCCGGCATGCTAGGGTGAAATCGGCTACGCCGCTATAGACATGGAGGAAAAAACGCACGGTAGCATCGTGTGTAGAACATAATGTAGTTTACCGCACTTACTACATATTAGAACCTATTTGTTTGTCAGTTCATTGATCTGATTTAAAGAAAAGAAGATTGATGGAACTACGCAACACACAATTGCGAGAGAGAAATCTGAAATGCTGCTGCTAGAGTTGCTCGTGTCTTTTTTTAAATTTCGTATAAATTTGACGGCTCAGGCATACCGGTTTACACATCGGAAAACTTCTTTATACTAAGCAGTAAAATACCCATTCCTTCGTGACAATAGTTGATAGTTGGAAAAGGTTCACTCTTGCAAACCACGTTACAGTCACGCAGTATTGATTACTCCAAAGAAAATTCTTGATGGATGTAACAATAATGTTACCAATGTTCATAACTAGTCAAAACATAAAATCTTAAAACTGTCAAAACATACACTAAGCGTTTGTTATGATAACCAATATCTGTTTAGTGTTTGTTATACATGGACTTGATCGATGATGAATCGATAACTATTTACGAGAGAAATTTAAGGTTTGTTTCTACAATAGTAAATTTAATTTATATTGTTCCTAGATTTTTTTTCGTGAAAAGGATTTTATCAGTACACATGGAAACTGTCACGTCCGGAATGTTGATTCAGTGAAAACAGATAATCGAGTGTTATGCATGAGAAACAATCGAATCTAGACCACAGTCACTGCCAAACAATTTGGAAACATTTTACACTTAAATACATATTATACAATGCAACTATCCTGTTTATATGTCCATTGTTATATAAAATTTAGCTCGGAAGCATGGAATGAAACTTGATAGTACGCAATCTGATTTCCTCACACGAACATTCCCAAAGAATCAGAAACAAAAGCGAAGAAAATACGATGACAGATTGCATGCAGGAGGCATGAAACAAAAAAATTGTTGTATTGATTCTATTGAAGCACTTTCCTTCATTGTCCCAACATTTTTTTGCTGCGTGCGTGAAAAAATGCGTACATCTTTGTATACAAGGCACGCGAAATAAAAGCTGTAAAAACAGCTATAAAGACGTAGCTGAACGTTAGAATTGAATGTGACAGTATAAGTTTAGTAGAAACGTAAATGGATGGGAAGTAAAACTATAAGTTTTAATTCAAGATATACGACAATAAATAGCATTGCCAGAGTCCTTATATCTGGAACCCAAGGCAGGCCATGACGAACACCTTTATGGGGTCATCGTCACACCTCTAGTATGTCCCATTCAACTGGATTTTGTATGGGCTTTCTAATGATACATCATATGCGATACGAAAGTTCATCTGACAAAAGTTGACACCTGCCCGGAACCCGCAGGATTGACATCTTCAACCCAAGCATGTGTCATTGAACAGCTATATCCAAACCCGTTCCAAAGATATGTAACAAGCTATGTAAAATTACGTGACGCAAGTTAGGCCCTGACAGGCACCATCACGATTGACATTGTCAACCTAGGCATACGTCATTGAGCAGCTATATCCAAACCCATTCCAAAGATATGAAACACGCTATGTAAAAATGTAACGAAAGTTAGGCCCTGGCAGGCACCTTAAAAGTTGATGTAGGCACCTGAAAAACAATAGGGATCTTTCCCTTAGGCGAAGGCATCGACCTGCGGAATTTGGTTGAAATCGAAATCGGTCAAACGGTACGGCCTGCAGAGCGCGTACGGACAGACAAGGTTCAGGATCTCATAACTTGCTGAACAAAGTTCCGCTACGTAATAAAACATCCAATACCAGAAGACATCTCCACTCCAACATGAACAGTCTTATGTAGGCGACTATTTTTATCTACAATGTAGACTTTAACTAGAGCTATATTCGAACACTGTTATGGTAAATTGATGATTGTGTTTTATACGTGTTTGTTATACTCAATTTTTGCTTACTACCTTTTGGTTCGTGTATTTCTGCGTGATATGTACAGGAAAATGCGGATTGTGCTGTACCACAACAATGTTAATAATTCTTGTTCATGCCGGGTGGTCGCGATAGTGATAACGGTGCTGATTATGCGAGTTGTTCCACATTCTAACTACATCCTGGTACCGTAAATCTCCCTGACACATAAAACTGTACATGGGCTACAGAACACTGACATTGGAATGTACAGCTACCTTGCAATGTATGTGCGTTGTTACTTTCGCAAAATATTTCTTATGAATTCTTACGAGTCTTGAAAAATGAACAGTACGAGAATTCCCAAATTGTCAACATGATTGCATTTAAAATTAAGTTACATGCGAAGTTTAAATCCGTAAGAACAGCAACATTTACGGGAAAACTGGAGTTGATAATGCGCGATCATATGCACCCGTCGCGTGTCGGAATAATAACAGATTTTAGACGGGTGATTGGCGTCAAAATCAATATCCTCTGCAAAATCAAGTATTTTTTCAATGCATCAGAAAGCGTGTCCTTTCGATTTATACCCAGTATACAAGAATGGTTTTACTACCAAAGTGATATCCTTTTGAAAGTAATACAGCAAACTATTTAAATGGAATGTGTCGTACTTAAGACAAAAAATTGTTTCCTTCTTTGAGAAGACTTGTTGAAGTATGAGATGATAACTAATGCCAAGGGCATAATACTAAGAAAAGCACCATAACTTAATTTAGGAGGCAAGAATGTATAAAAGAAATGGATATTGATTCGACCGACAGGGAAAGAGGAGAAAGTGATTTCACGTGTAGTACACATTTTTCAGACAGCTTCTACTCGAAAAGGTTTTGTGCGAACTTCAATACACAAAATTCGAAATGCTCGCAAGTATCGCATCGAAACATTGAAAGTGTATTGAGTATGGATGTATATCGATTGTTTTAAGATATACGCTGTTTAGGGAAAAACAACGCGTAACTCCAAATTGTTTTTTTACATTCATTTCTGTATCATACTACACTGTGTTGTTGCCATGGGGTAAGAGTTGCTTGAGAGAAAGATAAAAGATGTGAAAGTAATCTTAACCAAGAATAGGTTTGTGTTTACAGTGTTAGTACTTACCCTAAATAATGTGAGCACCGGCATGCATTTCAATTTTCTTGTCGGAGTGACGACGGAGAGAGCGAATGTGTGGGGATACACCCTGTAGATGTGGCAGCAACGTAACTACAAAGGTGTGCAGACACGTGCTTTGCAAAACAATAATCCTTGGTGCGGCCTCCAAAGCACACCTACTCAAGTTTGGGTAGTGTCTAACTGACTGACTTGGGCTATTAGATAACCTGACTACTTTCTGTATGCAACAGACAATGAGCAAGTCAAAGGAATCGGAAAAGAAGACTGGGCACACAAGATGAATAGCAAGTTTATGTATTCTGGAGTTTCTCTTGAGTCGTTTTCGTTTCGTTAAATTTTTCTATTCTGTTTCTACGAGTCTAACTCAGTTTTATTCCAAATGCGACCCTGCATCTGGAAGGATTGAACACTGAGAGGATAAAATAGTTGAAGTTGTAGTAAGCAATTTTGTGGATTGATGTCAAAAACAATCTGATCTGACGTTTATGTGCCAAAAAGAATAAAAATAACATGGTAATCACATTCAGTCTTTAGTAGCTCTCTTCTTTTCGCACCAGTAAGTTTCTCTCCGTTCGCACGGGAAGGAGAAATAGAATTAGAAAGCATGGCAGAGAGAAATACGTATTATAGAATCCACGAAGAGAAGACTCCGTTTTATTTACTGTTCCTCCATCACAATTCGTTACAGTTTCATAGCCATTCTTCAGCAAAGAGACTTATCAAGTCATTTCTCATTACCTTTAAAATAAAAACTCTATTCTGCAAGGGAACATTTATGCATTCCAGGAAGACAGACAACATAAGGTTTGCTTTAGGGAAGGTCTATTGTAAAAAGCAAATTTGGTTTGCTATGATATTGATTCTTCGTTTTGACTTTCCCAGAAAGGTCACATAAAACGTACGAGAGCGCTTCAAATAAATTGTTGTTTTTATATGAGAAGTTTTATAAATATTATTTGTTTTATATCGAAATGTACCCATCCGAAACAAATATTATACGTTTCTTGGATTTCGTGCAACTTGGATGACATGCTGCCCCACAAACGTCGTTGTGTTTTAGATTGAATGTGGAAACGTGCGGTTGTTACTATTCGCACTCTTCATTTTTATGATTTTGCATACTTAAATGACAGTTTTCATATTTTCAGGACTTGGAGGATTGCGAAAACAGGAAATAGCGTTTTCCATGACAGTATCTTTTAAAGTCAATATTCAGCAACTATTACGATAGGAGTGAATGAGTGAAAGCGAAGAAGTACCGAAAGGATCACTTATCAAGTTTTGTGTCAGGTTGATGATGAAGCGTAAAAATATTTACATAGGAAATACGATGGGAGTGGGAATTTGCTGCTTTTTGGTTGTGTTCCATCGAATATACATTAAGATCCCATTCTTCAAAACCCGATGAGTTTATCATACAATGTCATTTTTGCACATTTCAAATTGTTTTTTCATATCACAAATCAAATCAATTTTCATTTCCTTTCTTGTATCCTGCTCTACTTTTTATGTTACAATGTGTACGCATGCAAAAATTCTTATGTCGGAAACCATTTAACATTATATATTATTTATGTTGCTAACTGTAATATCGAGGGCAAAACATGAGGAATGTTAGTAGTCATTAGAATGAATGCAAAAGAAAGAAGAAAAAAACCGGATAAAAATCCAACACACCCAGGTATCCACCTCCTATATTCAATCTCCTGTTTTCATCGATTTGTTGTTGTGAAACCAAGCGGCTCCGTCTCAGGAGTATGCAGACACGAAACCGAGACACCTACTTGAAATGTTTTCAAAATCCAATAAACCAAATATCCAATAAACTTTTCAATTCTATGTTTAGCAAAGAAAAATATTTTGAAACAAAAACAACCTATGCAGGATGGCATGTCCAGTATTTTTTTTCGCGAAGCTGGTCAACTGCAATTTTGTGACAATAGGTTTTTCCTTTGCAGTCATGTCGCGTTTCACAATAACATCAACATGTACGTTGTCTGTTTCGAAATGGGTTCAATCTCAAACTTTTGGGGGTTTTGAGAACCTGCTAAACATAACGCATATTGGTTCTTTACCACAATTTCAATTATTTTACCAGTGGTTCATGTGTGCGAAACAAAAGAGGTTTGTTTGTGTTCCTCGGAAAGAGGAAATTCCAAACAAGTATTTCGCACAACACCGTTAGTCAGAAGGAGAACAAAGGGATTCACTGTGTTCCCTCCCAATTCCTCCTTTCTCTCTTGCTATTACATATTTCAGTCTAATGAAATAAGAATTAGAGCGTGAGCAAGTACTCCATTTTCCTCTTACTCCCTCTTTTTCACAACTCCTTCTTATTACCTTTGAGTGCTCAGGTAGTTCAACTCCCACACACACCTCTATCCAACCTATCTACATTTTACCTACATTTTATGACAATAAAAAATCCCAAAGACCAGTACCTTCATCATGATCATCGTTATGGCTTCCTTTATTGTTGTTTACTGAGTCAACCTCAAACTCCTCTAACTTCCAAACACGCACCCTCTCACCACAATGTCTACCTGGATGAAATTCGCTCTCTCACTTTCACTCGCTCCTGTATCGAATGGCTGCACAAATGGTGGATTTGTTAGCCCACCAAGAGAACATAGCACAAGAGGTGCAAGCAGATTAGGTTCCAACTTGAAAAGGAATACATTTCATAAGTGCTATCAAACTAATAGAAGTAAAAGCCCAGAATTTCCACTCATCTTTCTTTTTCATGTGTATAGCTACTGCTACTAATGCATTGTACACGTCCTCAGTTGACTAATTTTTTCCTCTCTTGAAACTCTACCGCTTTGACGAAAGAGACATAAAATTGGCATGTCTGGTAATACTCTCACCTTATTCTAACAGTTACTCCACGTCTTCTTTAAACTGGTAACGGCCGAGTTGTTATTCTAACAGCTTGGTAAATGAAAAATAACAAGAGAGCAAAATGATATTATAAGTAGATTGGCTCGAGGTTTTTCCGATGCGTGGAAAATTAGACAACCGACTTTCCATTCCAATCTCCTTGTTTGCAGCTTTCTTCCACTTTTCATTTTCAATGGTGGGAACAGGAAACACGCAGTAGTATGTTACACGTTACATCCAAAATCCAAATATTACCGCCATTGTTGTACTTAGTTTAGTGAGCTGTAGGAAAAACGTGATTCTGTGTCTTATGTACGTATATAAGTCATACACACTACGCAAATGGCTGGAGGTAACGCTCCAAGGAGAAAAATGCATTTAGTAAATTAGAAAAAGTGGTATGTTTGGAACAGTGGTCGCTTTTGGTTGTAATGCTGGTAATTGTTGTGAAACCCACTCCATCCAGGTTGTATTGAAAAAGTATGCGTGCTACCTGTGTGTCTGTTTTTTGCTTTCTCCATCTCGGTTTTCATTGCATATATGTAGGAATCATACGATTCCGCCTTGCAGTCATTTAAAACCGCAAAAGTATATTTTATTCGGCGTTAGGCAGAACACTAATAATTTTTATTGTACACGTAGAAGAGACAATATTATACACACATACAAATATATATTTTCATCGTAAATATTTAGAAATATAATTGCATCAAAATTTTAATCGCTGTTAGCTCAGTGTATGTACTTATATTGTACTTTCTGTAAGTAATACATATCGCCAATCGTATATATCGACGAAATTCAGCAAAAAGCTTCTAATGCTCATGTGGCTCATGATCAGACTTTCTCTTTGCTCGTGGTACGCTAGGAGGACTCTAGTTTCTTGGATCACTGCAAATTGTACACGTTTTTGGTGCCATCATACTCAACGCTTAGCTCTCACAACGTAGAGAAATGATTTTTCAATTAAACTCTGCGAGATTTTCACTTCTGGAATTACTCTGTTTATCATCTAGTATGTTAGCAGAAAATGACAGAAGCTCTCAAATCTTTCGCTTCTACAACGTTCATTGATCCGTTCATGCAAAAGTTTTTCTTCTAACAAGTCAATGTATTTGCACGAGATTGGCATAGTGTGGGACTCACGTCAAGTGGCACTTCTTTCTGTGAACCAGAATGAAAACAACTTTATCCCATCATAGCCAACATGGGCACTGTTAACCGCAATAGTTCTCAAACAAAATGCTCCTTTACATTACATTCTAACATTATTTATCCTTTCATCCATCTATTTTGCAACCTACATGATTTGAAATTGGTCGGATTAGATTAATGTCACAATAAATGTCACTTCAAATGAGCGGCTTACTGGAAGGCTGCGTCCTGGCTTGGAAAGAGAACCATACACTTATATACACAGTACTTCTATGACTTCCATCTCCAGTCACCCACTAAAAGTTTTAATAGTTCTCAGAATCATATATGCCTACGAAATTACGCCAACCTAATTGTACGAAATATTACAACCTTACTAAAATAAACTAATATGCACACTTCAATTCATGTCTTTGGCTGGCTCGAATGAAACTTATATGGAAACTTCCTCAACATTTCTGGCTAATTTAATGTTTCCAAAGAAATTAATATAGTTTTCTAAGATTATATCAGTTAAATTAGAAGCAACAGTAAAGATTTGCATTCATGTGACCGCAAACTCATATATGTCAACGCGTATATGTATATATAAGTACGCGTACGCGTATATATAAGTACGCGTACATGTATATATATATAAGTCAACGCGTATATGTATAACCCTGGTATGAAAATTATAAACTTACAGCAAAAGTCGTGTATAAGTCATTCTATTAATTTGGTGACACTATTTCTTACTTTGTTATCTAGTATTTGGTCTTGCCCAAATACATTTTATTACTTCAGTCAGTCATAGGGACGGTCCTTGCATTTATCACGGTTCATGCATGAAAAATACATATCTTTGTTTTTTAGGAAGTGCATCAGTTTATTACAAGCGCAGTATGAAGAGACTTAGCTAGAAAATGATCATATCCAATATGCAATACACTATGAATAATGTTTTCCTTCGTGATAAACATACCGTGCAATCGTTAAAAGACTAACCAATACCCTATTTATTTTTACGATAGCACATATATGCATAGTAGCCATAATATTTTATGCATGAAAAGGGCTTTCCCTCCTCCTTCTACTTCCTTTTATCATAACGGTTGTTTTATGTAGGATGATTCATGAATGCTCGTAGTAACAGAAGAAAACAGATAGCGGACAATTTATAGATGATAAAAATCTATTTCATACATTGAAAATATAAACTATTTCCCGACAAATGGGACGCTGGAATCTGTGTATTATTAGAGCGATAGTTTTTTTTACCTTAGCACATTACCTCCCGTTTACATATTAATGTAGCTTTCATTTGTTTAGAAAATTGCAAGAGCCGTTGCACCATACAGTTATCAGAATTGTATGATTAAATGTTCGCGAAATGGACTGAATTATTCACGCTATGGAACCTCCTTTTCCATTTCCACTGTTAATAAAATGTACTACGTAATAACCTACTAAAAATTTTACAATGGGCAATGTCATTTTATTTCATTTGTATGGCACCAAATGAAATACATCGGCTTGTTTCCAAATGAAACTTCAAGCCCAGTGCCAACTGCAAGAGTATTAAAAATTCTGAAGTTCAGTGAAAAACATTTAAAATTCTGAATGTTAGGTTTTAAAGTTTACAGTTTTGCTCCTTCATGAGCAATGTAAGGTTACTTTTCATGAAGTCACATTTCAAATACAAAATCGATGGAACATTAGCGTTGCGCTCCCGCAGAAACGTTAAGAACTGCAGAATCTTGATGGGTAAGTTTCAACCACCGTCGTCAATTGTTCGCCCAAGTATCCAAACCTATCACTACCATGTCCGAAAAATTAGATATACGACAGTTGTTTGTTGTTCAGAGTCAATTCTCAATTCAACATTTTACTAGAGAGGATCAAATTGATAGACCATTCAATTTTCATGTTTGTCTCATATATTGTCGTTGTGAGGAACTCCCCCATCCTTCGGCATGCATATAAATGAATTCAATTGTACCATTTTGGTGAAGTAGCATAAAATGCTATTTTACCAGAATGCATTTTCTCACACCATGCAATTCGGACCCAACCTAGACCAATTTCGGTTCATGTTAGTCAAATTCAAAAAAATAGAAATAAAAAGTTCAAGTATGGAAATTTATGTTTTCTAAGGTATATTAGGTGTCATTTTGTATTTTTATTGTTGCTGTCTTATCTATACATTGGATACGCGTAATATTTCGATCGACCCAAAGCATCCTCATGGGTTCAAGAATATGCGGATGGATTACATAATCACAAACGTCGGATGCGGTAAAAAAGCTGTAAACAATGTAAAACGAGGAAAGAAAATGAAACGAGAGTATATAGTGGGAATGAAAACGGAAGTAGCAAAGGGGAGCAGAATCGCTATTACTGTTTTGTTTGTTCGGTCGAACTTTCATACATAAAATGTTGTATGTATGCAAGTATTTGTGGTAGATTTGTATATTTATTCTGCAGAAATATAAAGGGATAGTTTCATAGTGTCCTGTAAAACAGCAGCCGTTGGATCATGCTCTAACAGTTTTTGTGGTATTGAGTCATATGAAGTATGTAGATTCCCGGGTGAAAGATTAGGGCGTCACNGCCGTTGGATCATGCTCTAACAGTTTTTGTGGTATTGAGTCATATGAAGTATGTAGATTCCCGGGTGAAAGATTAGGGCGTCACACTGGAAGAGAGTAGGAGACGGGAAAAAGGAAATAATATATAAAATGTTTTGAAATAGTCAACATTTTGCATCTCATTTCATTTATTTCAATCCAGTTCGCTTCTTTCAATTTGACTTTTCGGCTCGAAACCTCTTTTGCCATTTTCACCCATTTATAAATATTCTTTACGAGAATTACAGTTTTCTCTGATGGTAGTAGAAGTTGAATGCTAGGAACATAAAAAATCATATCGTATCGAAATGACGAAGAAAGTGTCCTTTCCACAGGGAGAAACCCGGTTACTAACCTATCGCTAGTAAAGCTATCAAAGGGAAACAAGTGTTTCCTATGTACATACATACATGCATCCATAAAATGCAAAGTTGTTTTCAGTTCTACGCTATTTTCCGTCACTCCGTTTTTTCTATTAAAAAAGTTCATGCATACAGATGGATGGGTGGTGGTGGTGATGACGGTGTGTTGGATTCGGTTCGCTGATGTTAGAACACTTGTCAATATTTCCACCTAGTACACTCACTCATTCAGTCGATTCATTCAGCCTCACCCTACCAAGAAAAAGGACTGAATGACGACGTACATACGATGGTTTTTTTCTTACTTTTTTACATTTCGTTTACACCCGTATCAAAAGTCAGAGGAAACCCGTTTTCCTCCAAATGAAATTTCATTGGGAAATGAGAAAATTCTCTATGTAGATGCTGGATAATGTACAAAAAATTGGCGAAAAAGGAAATTCTGTGTTTTTTACACTTACTTTTTACGTGGTTTCGAGATGTCTCAGCGGAGGCGTATAGAAAATATTCACCGACTAGGCAACGAGGCAAAGTGTCAATTCAATTTTGAAATTGTGTTGGGTAAGTTACACTTTTACAGTGAGTACCAACACCAACACAAAATCTATTTTTATTTTAAGGCTCCCAATTTGAAAGTGTGTAAGTGTGCTACATTTACTTTTCTGATAACATTGCATACCGCGAATTGTAGGAGTAAAGGTGACTGAATAAACCTGCTCCTGACAAGGAAATGACACGCACCTACAATTCGTAAATAGAGCGTCCTGGTGTCACCTATTGATTAATGGAAATAATTCTGATCTGCTTTCGATGACAACCAAACTGTATGCAATAACATGACTGAAATTCGCTATTTAAATGTCATGCTTATGTATCCTAAATAAGGTTGTGTCCAAAGGTCACCTATGTACCAAAACGCTATTGGAATTGTCCATTGCGCGCTAAATTCCTCTGCAAAAGTCAAATGCAATTTATCCTTCAGATGCTCTTAACAACCACTCACGCTTTCGTTGGTCTCCCAGATATCAACGTAGTGTCAATGAGAAGCTAAATGTAGCATGATAATAAGCATTTCCTTCAAAATGGTTCAATTTTCAGAGTCAGGTCCTTCCAACAGTGCACTTCAGGTGATTGCCATGAATATTGCTGAAGTCAAGATGCATGAGTGAAAGCTCTTTTTTCAAGAAAGCTTTATAAATATAAGGAATTCGTTTCTTTCCTAATACACAGCTAAGTAGCTATGATATGTTGGATGCTTTTGTACGATACTTGATCATATAGCATTATATGTATGTATTTACACCATATAAACATGCCCTTCTTTCTGCATGTTCTTGATATGTTCAATATTTTTACTTTGTTTTCTCCAATTTGCAACTTGGTGAAGACCATTTTCGGCCTGTGCCGAGAACAAAACATTCTCCCAAACAAAATTTGGAAAACGATGCCTATATAAAGGAAAAATGACAAGAATCCGGAAAAAGAAAATGAATTCATGGTTTCCCTAGCTGAGGTCATGCATGCATATTATCTCATTTTTTTCCTTTCTGAAAGAGCGAAGCATGTCTTGCGTTATTTGTGTCTCACAATTCCAATATAGTAATTTAATGAAGAGTATCATCAGCACATGCTGTACAAGTAGGAAGAAAATGGGGAGAAAAGAGAAGGGTTATCTTTAGTAGCTCCCGTGAATGTATTCGAGAGAACAACGGAAGGCGGAAGCAGAGCAGTGCACATTTGGCTTATTTTCTTGCTTGATCCACAATCCAAATCCAATAAGCCAATTTTTAGTGATAGAATAAAATAAGAGGAAAGCTTAAGAGGTAATATGTATGAACACATATAGCCATACAGGAAAACCGTCTAGTAAACTTGAGCCCATAATGCACGCATGACACGCATATGGGCATAAAATATGTTGTAGATCTAATGATGGCAAAAACTTGAGGATCCAATTTTCGAAAGGAATAAAAATTGGGAATAGGATGGTAAAAAGAGAAAAAAAAGGACGATGCTAAAGACTCAGCAGAAAGGGGACAAACCGAAATAAGAGTTTTTTTTGTTCTTCTGGAGCCATAATAACATTGTATAATTCAGCCATGCTTTTCCATTAAAATCCTATAACACTGTCGTGTCGTCTCATCATCATGTTGGAAGGGATGAGTTTTCTCACTTTTCGTCTTTCCATATATTTATCCAGAAAACGTCCTCTCTAAGCGGCCACTAACAACCGGCCAACTTAAATTTCCCATAAAATTGTCCAAGAAAAAAAGGAAACTCGTAAAAAACCCGAAAGTTTTCTAAAGGAATGGTCTAGTAAATGAATGAATCAGAAACCCATCACGAGCTTCGAAACAAGTCGCGTTATCCACAATCCTTTTTCCCATAGCAAAGGATCGGGGGCAGTGGATCCATTGATCAATGTTATTTATTCGCTGAAAGTAATGAGATATGTGATTGGAATTGGAATATGTTGTTAATGATGGCAACGAACGATGACTATTTCGAGAGCATATGCAATAGTAAAAGAAAAGAA
>JAAXOA010000666.1:0-20730 GCA_036561885.1 Salina celebensis
TGAGGAAGCGAAAGTGTGTTTTCAGATGAGAATTTTAGAGATGTAGAACAATACTCTGAAAAGTAGGCCACGTCTCAACTTTCCCTCGGTTGTTTTCTCGATACCAAAGAGAATAATGAGGAGACTTGGTTGTTACTATTTTCAAATAGAAAAGGGTTACGTGGGCTAACCATATCGATCGTCTACTTCATAATTACGAAACCCGTCAGATTCTATTCTTTCAAACTCAAATTCAAGTACTGAAGACGGTAGTAGTCCTGGACTCAAATTGAAAACACATTATTACTGTCATCAAAATATATACGTGATTAATCACAATTATTCTATCATTTCTCTCAAAACTATGTCACTCTAAATGTAAGTGTCGTTGGTACTGCAATCAGTGCAAAAAAAATGGTACAATTTTGAATTGTCGTTAAAAAGACATTATTCATCAAAAACAAATTTCAACTAGTTCCTTTGCCCCTTTTGTGCATTTCCATTTTTATTTTGTTTTTCTGTTAACTTTCCCTGCAAGACAAACAGGAAAAGTTATTGTTGCGGAAAGTAGTACTCTTCTTGCCACTTTGTTTCTTCCTTATAATTTGTTTACTCCAGTCACTTTTCGTAACAAAAGTCACGCTTTTTCATTACTACCACATAAGATTGTTTTTAAACCGCATGTGTGTGCCTTTTCCGAAAGAAAAAAAAATCAAGTGAAAATGAAACAACTCAAGTTTTGAACCTTCTTTTCTGCTCAGTCATCTGTCTCTTGAGGAGAAAGTCGAAGAAAAAAAAAGTTCCAGCTTCTCTGCCCAATAAAACGAAAACTACTACGCAATAAAACAACAACATAGATTCCCAACTCTAGTCTCATTTCGTTTTTCCATCATTCATTCGCTTTACAATTTATGTTCAAGTTGGAACGAGAAAAAAAACACAAGTTGGCAAATAGAATAAAAATATATATATTCCTCACTCACAAAACAATTCTGTAGTAGCTTATTTTTCAATATTCGCTTGACTCTCTCAGGCAGACAAGTGGGAGAGGTAAAAAAACCAAACTACAATAATAGAGAAGAGAATTGAGTGAAAGTGAAAAGCTAGTAGAAAAAAAAACTATTAAAGTTAAACGAAGAACTACTTTCGCTTTTCGTTTCTCTTTCTCCTAACAAGACTTTTTTAACCTGACGATGGTAATAATAATATGCTTCAGTAGAATAAGAGGGAAAAGTACGCCATGCTATAATGACTTCTAGGAATACACTTATTCCGTAGAATAATGTTTTGTGGTAGAATCCAAAAGAAAATTCATGGAGTCTTCTTACACGACGAAAAACATGCCTACCTAGTTAGCAGTTGGATCTATCTATTTCAATCATTGTTGTTATTTATTGGGCTTCAAGTATAAGAAAATGTAGGAGATGTTAGAGTTAGAAAACTACTTAACAGAAGATTTTGGAAGGAAGAAAGAGTTTGACGTTTAGTGCGTGCGTACATAATAGCTTCTTTGTGCAAACCGGAGAAGTTTACTTTGCAAGACATGTCAAGATGGTAGTTGGCCATTGATATTCGGACGAGGACGCATTGTTGTAATATGATCCTATTTTCGGGAATCGGAGGAGACGTCGAGAGATCATTTTTCTTGAATTCTTGAAGAATCGTCAAAACGACTAGACTACGGATGCAATATAAGAGACGTATATATTATATAGCTCCGCATACTGTACACTCGTGAGTGAAGTTACTTACTACGCTACCAACTAACCAGCTTCCACAGGGTAATTAGAAGAAAACTCGTCCTTGAAGTGTTTCAACGGAAAGAACTAATCCAATAAGCACTCAAAAGCTGACGTGGGCGAAGGAAGGTCAAAAGACTACATCATTAAAAGGCAAAATTTTAGAGTGGTTTTGACATACATTTCTTAAAATAAACATTTTACCAGGGTAATTGCTTTAACTTTCATGGTACCATTCTTGATGTACTCTCACAAAACCCAGTAATCAAAACAATTTACAACATAAATACAACTGTACAAGCGCCTTTTTTAATAGTGTTAAGCAACACAATCTCAGAAAGCGTGGGTGGTTGGGTGGGAGCAAGTTTCAAGTATAATTTGATACACAACAAGACAGTTCAATACCAATACTATTGAAGAAGATACGTTTTCCAGACAAAGTAAGTAAAATCAAACAGTAGAAGGAAATCTCCGTCTGAATGAATGACGTATTTTCTAATTTTTTACCGTGCAGCGAACAGTTTCCATTCAAGGAAATATCAAACGAGACAACCTATATGTCAGGTTTAGTTTGGATTCATATATTTTACTATAATACGACAGCGTTGGATATCATGTTTGTCAGGGTCAACTGAAAGTATATGGTTTAAACGTCTTCCTGTCCAGTTCCCATTTCCAATATCTCATAGTTTTAGAGTTTGTTCAACAAAAATCTGAACAAAAAGAAATAAACTATCTTCAAACCGTACAATACATATGCGAGTGAAAGCTTGTAGGAGTCTTCATGATGTACAACGAAATCCATTTGCCTCTGCCGTTAGTTTCCTGAGTGATACAAGCACAGCTCCCGTTATGTAAATCTATCACTTTGTTGGATTAGTCCTCTCCAATGGCAAGGTTACTCTTACTCTTGATAGACAGACCTGACTTGATCCAATTTCGCAGTCTAAAGTAACATTTAAAATTTAAACAAAGGACAGCTAAATGCTCGACTAGAAACTAGAAACTGACCTGAATTATCGCACTGACGATATAATTTAGAGAACAAAGCACATTTATTTCATTTTTTGCTTAATAACAAACAACAGTAGTTAGAAATGGGTTTATGCGACCCTGATTTTAACGAAGAAAATATTTGGTTTCTTTCGATGGCAGTACATATATGACGATGTATTTTATAGGAGTTACTTTCTCCAATCTAATGAGGAACACAAGATGTGT
Organism: Salina celebensis; assembly: GCA_036561885.1. NCBI lineage: Eukaryota > Metazoa > Arthropoda > Collembola > Entomobryomorpha > Paronellidae > Salina > Salina celebensis. Next base: position 2,940 of record JAAXOA010000666.1, read on the forward strand.
TATTCGGAATAGGTTGTAGTTGTGAGTTATCTGGCTACATACATCTTTTTATGGCTTAAATATGATTTACAGCATATGAGAAGGAAATTAGAGTAGAAATCTTGTAAAATATTCATGTGAACTTTGTGTAGGAATATTTCTTGTGAGTTGTCTAGTCCATACACATTAAGCTATTTATAGCGTTCTTCGCGAACTTCATTTTCAGCCAATTAGATATCCAGGTTCGTTAGCATGGACAGCGTAACGTTCCAGTGTGACTTCATACACTTCCTTCCGCCAACCTCCATCTCTGCCTTTTTCCTGTTTGCGACTTTGATGGGTGATGTGTGTGATGATAATGCTAATCTATTCTGGAAATTGCCGGGGGCGAAAATTACACACGCAAACGTAGTATCAAAGGCTTTTCCTGACAAACAACATTTTTAACATTAAAAGTATGTCGGTTCTGGTTAATACTAAAAGAGAAAATTGTCAAAGAGAAAGTGACTAAGGCAGTGAGTGCATGTGACTTTGCAAAATGTTTCGCACTGAACCGGTTTTGACGGGATACTAGACCAAACGTTTTCATCACTTTCTTTTTTTTTTTTTTTGTGCATACAAAGTGTTTTCTCTCTTTAATCGTTTTGTTTTCACCGGAAGTATGGACGGGAGTACAGCTTCATAACATTCATAGGTATTTGCCATTAACATACATAGCTTATAAAGATGTGCAATTTGTAAAAGTACTATTGATAAAGTTATTAAATTAAAAATCTTCTGAAGCGAAACATTGACGTATGTAAAAGGATATAATTTCTGGGTGTGATACGTCCAAATACATGCTGATTGCATACGAAATCTATTTGTCATTTGTATGCGTCAGCAGAAAAACTAAAATTAATTTCACACAAGTATGCATTTTAACGACAATAATTTGATCTTATTTAATTAATTAGTTTATGTCTCAAATGGTGCAGCTGAATATTTTCAAGACAAAATTTTCTTTTGATGTGAATCTCCAATCTACATATACCTCCATGATTAATCCAATGACGCCAGTGAAAAATTACGGTAGGAAGAATTTTGTTATAAAATATGGCACCAAAGGAGTTGTTTACAGAAGCTCTGGGATAAAAACCAAACTGCGTTAGTATTTTTTACTCCAACGCTGTCTTCAATTTCTCGGAGACCTTGCAAAATCTGGAAACAGTTGTGAAAAAAGTTCTCAACCCAACCACAGGAATTAAGATGAACATGAAGTTACTTAAACTTGTAAGAGCATTCGCTTCGATAATTATAGAAAGCTTTGGTCTGCCTAAGCTTTAAAGTTTATTTTTCCTGAAAATTCGGTAGGCACTAATACACACTTTCTCCGGGAATTACAGTAATATTTTAGTACCAAAGGTTGTACTATACGTCTCATAATACTAGGAAACTGCATCTGTGCGTTCAATATCTCGCTATTCTATAGGATATAGACCAAGACCAAGTGAAAATAATTATATGGTTGAGGATAATGTTCCCTTGCATGTCTATCGTGCCACACGCGCCTGTCTACTTGTGGGTGAGAGAAATGAGCGAAAACTAAAGCTTTTTATGAAAATGATATCAAAGTTCAAAGTAGAAACTATCCTGGACACAAAACTTTTTGCTTATAGAGAAAAACCGCTACCATCATCAGAGGAAAACCATGGTGAGCACCATCAATGCCAAAAATAGACTACTTGTAGCAGGAAAAGTTGATGATTTTTGCACAAAAACGCGAAGGAGTCATCATTACAAACTCTCTTGGTTATTGACACTATAACATATAAAAAGCATACGTTTCTCTTTGTGCGCCAGCTGCTGTTATTTCTTTTTTATGATATTTTCTTGGATTATTTACGCAAAATTATGAGTATGGACTTCAGAAACTTTTCGCTCAGTTTCGTAACAATGAAACAATTGTATGAACTAAGCACGTCGTCATTGGGATTATGAAAAAAGTAGCACTTCCAAAAGCGAAGTCTTCTTTCTATATCAGCGAAAGACAACTTTCTTCTGAAAATTAGCAAAGTGTTTGTGTAACAGTTATCGACTATGTCCAGCTTTTTCATGTCTTTTTTTGTGAGTCTTGCAAGAACTTTCTCTTTGTTGTTCTTTCTAATTTCTGATTCTCTTACCGAGAAATATGTGTAATGTCTTTGCTGTGTGGGATGGTAAAAGGGAAAAATTAGTAATGTATTTGCACTTCAACGAGATATAGACCATTATGAAGAAAGATGTCTCAATAAATATTAGGTTTTGAATGGTTCTAGTGCTATTTTATGCATGGAGCTAGGCTCATTTTTTATGATACTTAATGTCTTGCTGGGAAAATAAAACAGTTGCCGCATAAAAAGACTATTTTTTATACTATCCTTTCGGCCTTGGAGACGCAATAATACAAAAGGAATCACACTTGTAGCCAACTTGATAGCAGAAGGAGGACGCGGTGAGCAAACGGAAAGTTGTAATATGTAGTACCTATGTAATAGTATGTTTTTTCAGTAATATTAGAAGTGAAAGTAGTGTACTATAACAAATTCTGTATTGTATAATATGATGTAGTTTTCTTATGAGGAGATTTTTTTTCTTTTTTCACTTTCAGTATTTTTTTCTATGCAATCATGGAGCTTTTCGGTTAGATCCTTTTGTGTTCTCCGTTTTTCGCAAGGAAATGATCCCTTCTCCGGGGAGAAAGTAGAAAATGCAAAGAATTTTTTTATGCTTTCCCTTTAGCTACTTTCTTGTACGTGTCTTTAGTTTTTTTTTTTTGTTTATTTCGTCATTCATCCAATCTTTCGTTGATGAAAAGTTTTTTCTCTAACCGAAAATCTAATTCAAGTTGGAATAGGTCTAGTTCTCTTTGATGTTAAAGCTCTGGCTCCACGGTTCTATCTAGATCCATCTGACAGTTAGATAATTTCACATTCATTCACGTTTTATCAGTGCATTCTTCTTTGTACAGAATATTATGAAAAAAGACCCTTTTGCAGTGACAGTTATCCATCATTTAAATGCGTTTAGGTTTTAGCTAGGACAAGGTTTGCGAAGGAAACAACCACTGAACCCTTTCTCTCCGTTTTTCAAAATCATTTTTCATAGTGAACTGATTCATTAAAGAATTATTAAAAAATAAAGTTTCCAAAATGTCACTGTTGTACAGTATAATATTCATTTGAAGATCCTTTCTTTTCAATTTCAATATGAATTCATACAAAAGTCCATTTAAAATTAAAGGATATTATAATTAATAACTGCAAACAGAAGTCATCTTCAAAGGCGGCAAGCAAAGATAAAAGACCAGCTTTTATTAATTTTTAACACAGCCTTTTGTACAAATAGGTAATAGGAAAAAAGATGAAAAGGAAATGTGTAAGCAAGTCATGTTCTCTCATCAATTCTCATTTTCCTTTTATATTATCCATTACAACAACGTAGGCAATACTTTCCAGATCACTCCTTCTAGAGAGAAAGCATATCACAAACAATAAAATTTGTTATCGGTTCTGGATCGCATAAGAAAGTCTTTTCCTTTAGAAGCTATCACGCTCTGTTTTGTGTTCTAGAAAAAGCTCACAGCATGGGCCTTAAAACTCTAGGATTGGAAAACATCGAAAATCCTACAGTCCGTAATGGAGGAACGAAATAAGATTCACTTTAGCAGAAGAAAACGTTTGAGGTTTAAAATGGAATAAATGTTAGCCCAAGAAAATAGTAGACTGTGTAGTAATGATGCGGATTGTTGATCAGTTGATCACTGTGTACAAGGTCTCTCATATGCGTGTTCCTACTACAAGACGACTGGGATGAAGTACATATTTTAGAATATGATCAAGTAAGTACAAGTTTAAAATTCGTTGCGTATCTTGGGGTTCTCACTAGCAGCATTGAGGCAAATAAAGAATAATCTTGTAGGACGTAAACACATTTCCTTGTCCGTTCAACCACGAGTTTCTGTTTTCACCAATGGCTTGTATAGATTTCGCAGAAATAGAAATCTTCTCAGTCGATATCCTCTCATGATTTGTTCTAGGGTTCATTGGTTTTAGTTTTCTTTTAAAGTTTCTAATGGCATCCTGTTGCCTTTTTCTCTTGTCAAGTTTCCTCAACCAGAGCTTACTACAACAAGCAATTTTGTTTTTTGGTTGCTTATTATTGCTAACCATAGTTGTGTGGAAGCAGATCCACGAGTCAATCAAGCGAATAGCAAATTTTTAGTAACAGTTTGCCTGTTTATTCTATACTTGGCTGTGGTAGTTGTTGGATGCATCACGTGGAGAAAGTTATACAAAGAGAAAGTCAAGTTCGGTTAGCTTACAACTTGGGAGCTGTTCAACAGGAGATAGGATGCGTGACGTCAACTGGAGGAAAAAGCTTTCAGTTTTGTTAGCGTTTAGGATGATTACGGAAAAGAGTAAGAGTCAAGTGTGTTAACATATCTCGGCAGCTGCTTTCAATAATGATTTATTCGGAATTGATTGTTTTCTGATGAAATCAGACGGAGAAAAGTCACAATAGTGATTTATTAAGGCAGAAGCATAAATTATTATACGAGTTCAAAAATAACCTTGCCCATGAAAAATAACAATGGAAAATTCTTCCTAAAGGGTTGAATTTAACTTGTTAGTGAAACTCAGAATCTATACTAGGATAACAAATTACGTGGAACTTTGTGGAAGCGTTTCATTTTAAAACCGCCATATTCATCATGGCTGCCGAAAAACTCATATGTTTGATCATCAGGCGATCATTATACTTTTGTATGTTCCATCTCAATCTAGTTTTCATCCCATTAAGAGCATTTTGTTCGGGAATCAAGAAAGATGTGAAAGTTTCTCTTTCTCAAACTTTCTCCGCGCTTCCTTAAAGGACCATTATGCGTTCTCATAGATGTAAAATATCGTTCCCACACGAGCTGTCTCTACTTATCTAAAGACACGCGTGAATCAAGCTCTATGTTATTCACACGCACTCACGACTCGTTTTTTCATCTGAAACACATTACCATTCGTTTTCATCATTTTAATACATGCAAAAAACAAGAAACCAAATATGCGTCGAGTTACGCGGAAGTGTACAGTTGGAAAAACTTGTAATGATGGTTTACAACAGAAAAACGTGGTGAAAGCGAGAGTGAACATCATTTTCCTTCACTTTTCTCCATCATCTCTTTTTATCTCACAACTTTACATTTTTCTTTATTTAGCGAACATATTTCTATATACATAAGGGGTACTTCTCGTTTTATATACTCAATACAAAATAGAGTTATTTGCACGTGCGTAAAAGCCACACACCAGCGCATATTGTTTTGTAATATGAAATTTAAGTTTCCAGAGAACGCTTCTAGTCCCATGAAATCATGAGCCTTTTCTGAAACCAAATAACATTTTCCATCATTTCGTATTAACACATGCCTCTTTTTTTATATTTCCCTGAAACTTTCACTTTTTTGGTTGCTCATTTTCTCTTTTTTTTGTTTCTCTTCTGTTACATTCTACGAATTTCATGGAAAAGCTTGAATTTCAAGGCCTAGCAATTAATGAACAACACTACGGGAACAATTTTCTTTTCCCGGTGTTTTCTAAGTAAAAAAAACTACGGCGATAGTATTACAACAAAGTTCGAAAGCATTTTGTTAAAGAGTTTCAAATGTAAATCTATTTCTCGGCAGAGAACAACTTTTATTGCCAACTTTAAGTGCTTTTTTAGCTGAAACAATAATCGTGAAATATCTAGAAACAAAATACCAAACATACCATAATATTCATAATGGTTTTTTATGAAAATGCAGAGATATTATTATAGGAACAGATATTTATTGACCATTTCGCAGCACTATAAAGCCAACAAAAACACATAAAAACACAAAGAGAAAGCTTTTTTACGAATACTTTTGTTCTTCACTAAGGAAACACGCATTTGACGCATGTTGCACCCATTGCGACTGATTTTGAAGTAACAGCTTTATTATTGACTGTGCCTGAGAGATTTTTTTTATCAACCGGCACGTGGATAGATTTTCAGGGATATCTTTCAAAAAGCTCTTTTTCAGATTGCATTACATTTTTTTATATTGATGTGTGCGCGTGAGCTGCCTTTGAGGATGCCATTTCATGGGTTTTGTTTGCATTGCATTACATCATCATTATCAGTATCCCATTTTCTCGTCAACTCAATGATAAGAGTATTCGCAGACACACAAACACTATGTGACAAACAAGGATATGAACTTTGTTGCCCAAGGAAAAAAAGGGTAAAAGCAAAATCTTGTTGATATATACCTATGCATGTTGAAAGCTGAGGTTTTTTTTCACTTTCATCGTCACCTCAAGTCAATATGACAGAAAAACGAAGCGTACATTTGGTACGGATAGCGACAGATTTTTATGCGTGCTATCATCAAGAAAAATAGTTCCAAGGGTCCTTTTTAAGATTTAGTATGCGTACGCGCTATTTCCACGGAAAGAGAAAGTTGTGTATTTTATATACCTACATAAGTGAAAATGAGAAGTAATGACAGCCATTTTCTTTGTATGGTTTTTTGTCAAAACAAGTTTTTTATTTGCTGGTATGGAAACATGGATTTTGCTCTGGGGTAGGGCATTCACCTGCCCGCATATCATTACTATTACCAGTAAAAAAATCGGTGACAGTAAGAGAAAACGATTGTAAAGTGTGTGCGTAGTGCGTGAACCCAACCAAACACACATGACACACACGCACACATGAGCAACATCAAAGGAAATAAGTTTTGCAATCATAAATTTCAATTTACGCACGTACCAGGCGCCACAAAACATTTCCAACAGAAATTGCTGTCTCTTTAGAAGAGCACACAAAACTTAAACTGATGAGGTCGACGGTTTACGCAGATTTTTCGACAAAATGTGAAGTTATTGCGGGGGAAAGCTTTCTCCAGTACTATTGCCATAACATTTTATTTTAGAAATGGATGTTTATAAAAATTGCCAACCGTAATTTTCTCAATATAAAAAAATAATATCGGAAATACTTTTTTACCTGACACTCGTACGTCCCGTTGTCCCTTTTCTGTACAAATTTAATCTGGAGAGTCCAGTCGTCAGAGCCGTCAGTGTGAAGCACGTGAAATCTCTCATCATTTGTATACGTTGTCTTTCCCGTGCTCAAGATATGCCAGTCTCGTCTTCGGATCCAAGAAATCTGCGAAAAATACGAAATGAGGATGTCGTTCAGTTTGAGGACAATCTATAAACTAGTTAACCCACATGGCGCTCAAAACGCCTAATCTATATCTGGCACTCATTCCTGGCACTTGAACCTACCTCTTTCCATACATTTAATTTTTTTTCGCGTACAACCCACACACACCAGTAACAGTAACCTACAACATCCTTTTTTCGTTAGAGACAGGAAGAGGTTTAAGAAAAAAGGGAAACATAATCAATCCTTAATTCAATAAAGGAAAAACCTCAACAAACCAACATCATTCTGTGTCTTCTTGATCACACACACAAAACCCCATTCTCGTTATAACCATCACCACCAAGTACGTTTTTCTCTCTTTCATCTACGCAGCAGACAAAGTAAAGAAACACTCAAAAGAAAGCAGAGAAGAAAACACCTTTCTTCATCTTTCTTCTTTGGCTCTTGCCATCATAAAAACTTAGGGCGCTGAGCGGTACAACAACAAAAAATACACACATTTTCTTTTTTGTCGTCAGTTTTTTATATTCCAATCGCGTTCTCCTCCAAGTTAAAAAAAATTGTTGAGTGTTTTTAACCTAAATAATACAAAATCAAATTTACAGCACGTTTCCTTCTTTCATCATCATTTTTTCTTTGTGCTGTAGACTTAGGTACTCAAAACAAAACAGCTTTACGTATTTACCACACACAAAACACTTCTCATTCCTGACTGGCTATATAAAACATCGTTTATTTCTGACTGATAGGCACTACCCTACTTGTATATTTATAGCCTGGTTACTCTTTATATTCAAATTCTGTCTTTAAAAATGTTGATATAAAAACTTGTAATAAAATATTTAGATAACACATTTTCAAACTTTTATTGTCACAATCAAAATGCTAAATATAAACCTGTTACACTAAACGTGTTACGTAAAAGTCTGTTTTGCAATAAGAAGTAATCGTAATACCAATAGTACAACAGTACAACCACACTATTTTAACAAACTAGTTTGAAGTCAACCTTGCAACGGTGCCTAAGGGCACGCGTGCACAGTTAGTACATAAAAAGTACGTTTTTATTGTGTTGAGCCACGAGCCACCGAAAAAAATTGCTAACTGGGAAGGTGGGTTGGAATGCAATTACAGCATTTGGCAACTGCTTATCACAGATTTGCACTCATTCAAGCCAACCATTCATGATCTTAATTGGAGACATAAGCATGTACGTTTATTCTTGTTATATGTGTGTACCAAATATGTGCGATAATGGCAATTATTGTACAAAAATATATGAAACAAGATATAAATATTTTACTAGAGCAGCTAGTAGCCATAGTACCCTTTGTTGCTAGTTAAGCTTTTAGTGACAAAAGATGTAGATACGACCGTATTACGACTTGTAGAGTACATAGGGTCACATTTAACATTTAAGGTCCAACCCTGGGACTTGAATGCGCCCTTCCATTTAACTTGATTTGATCCAGATGAGATGAGTTTGTTCAAATTTTTTCATTCAATGAGGAGTTTTCGCTATGAATATAAATTGTTTTATATTCGACCGACGTAGCAATCCACGAAGAGAATTCGCTAAGCAACGTTGGCGAACCTTAGCCGGATTCTATAAACTGACGGAATGAGGAAGGCTGTAATTTACGCACATTCATGCTAAAAATGGAGATGAGGGTTATTGTAAATGGGTGGGCGAAAGTAATCATTATCGCAGTTTCTTTTGACGCTTCCCTGCTTTTACATTCTTCAGGGAGAAAGAACGTTGACGGCTATGTAATATGTACAAGAAATGATGTAAAAACCCGGAAAATATGTATATTGCATAGACGAATATTGCAAAAAAGGAACAGGAACAAGAAAGAAATGGGAATGAGCCGTGAACTTCGTTGATTGTATGAGCTTTTTTCGGTTGTCAGAGAAAATGAATGAGGCTCAAAAGAAGGATGAGGGAAAGGCGATATGAAAGTTAAGATAAAAAACCATATTTTTTATGCGAGCGCAGTCTTGGAACACTGACATGAAACTGAAGCTTTCCCTGGAGTCCTTCAAGAAAATGGTGATGGTATATGGAGGATGGAGGAAACATTTGAACACTATATTATGATTTAATTTGGGTTAATCGTATGCAAACTTTATAGCTAGCCTCGTCGGTCTGGTTACTAAGTAAATAAAATATGGACGGGTGGCCCCATCATTCTGTATTTTACTTGAGTTCTTATTCTGATTAAGAATATAATGACTTTTCAGTCAGTGCTTTCCCTGGTAACGTTATTACCTACTTGAGATGCATAAAAATATATTTTTTTAAATACACTTTTATACTGCGTGAGTACTTTATATTTTGTGTAGCGTTTCCAATTTTTTCGTTTTTTCAATAATTTAATCTGCCTGTGCCATAATGGCACAATCTTTGCTCGTTTCTGCGAACCGGGCAAATTTGAACCCAAATTATTTATCAAACCGTACAATCTTTTAATATTACTATGACAATATATACATATATGACGTACGTAAGCATTACTTTTAAAATTTGAAAACTGAGGAAGGAACACTCACTCAAAAGCCTTGGAGGCTTTTTTTCTATAGCTCACTAGCAATACTACACATTTCACACCTGGTGAAACATAACATATTTAGAGCACAATTATTCACACATTTTCCGGGTTTCTTTTTATTTAGCCCAGAATGAAGAAAGCAGCGCGACGAATTAAGCAATGAAAGATAACGTGCATTTGTTATGAATCTTGACACAGTTTTTTCATTTCATTGTGGAAAACTCCGCCTCTGCCGTATACAAATGCATTTTTTCTTGGAACATTCCTGCAATTTCTTTTAATTGTGTGCATTGTGTCGCCTGCTCGTCTCTGCAGTGCCTTGCTTTCTGTGAACACTAGCTTGTTAGCACTAAAAGTTTTCTACCAGTCCCAGATCGGAGGCGACGAACTCATGAAATATCATATATGTTATACTGCACGATTACATAAACGAAGTCGATTATTATATATCATTAGTATATACAAAATGGTTGACAGCAAGGAGAGCCGTGTCAAACCGAGGTACGATGTTTTTCCAGGTTCCCACGGGCAATTCGACGACGCCTTTTGCAAGGTTTCCCAAGCACGTATTGTGTCCATGCAAATAATAGTAAAGTTCAGAGGCAGGTCTCATGAATATTATCATCTCTTCGTGTGCAAAATAGAAATAGCATCACATACCGTATCTCCCTGATCAATAACATAACACTGCATCAAGAGATCATTGTACTTTCACTCTACACACTTGGTTGGGTTTGAGCAGTAGAAAATAAAAGCTGTTAAGAACAGCTATAAAGACGAAGCTGAACGTTAGTACTAAATGTCACAGTAATAGTCTGAAAGAACTGTAAAAAAGGACGAAAAGTACAAAAATAGTAAAGTTCAGAGGCAGGTCTCATGAATATTATCATCTCTTCGTGTGCAAAATAGAAATAGCATCACATACCGTATCTCCCTGATCAATAGCATAACACTGCATCAAGAGATCATTGTACTTTCACCCTAGACACTTGGTTGGTTTTGAGCAGTAGAAAATAAAATTAAGATCAGTTAAACGTTCTTTTTTCTCACACTCCAGGCTGGTGCTTTCTCCTTTCAAAACTATTCAAAAACATGCATATTTTTTCCCAGAAATTTTAACTTGGAAAACTCTTCAGATAAGTTTCAATCCCGCAAGAAAACGCCCCAAGGTAAAATCTAACAGGAGCAGATTCACACTGCTTCCTCTTGTCTATTAATAGTGTTTTAGTAAAGTTTTTGTTCACCTTCTCGTCCACATGAATTTTCTTAGATATTTTTTTCTGCTTTCTCCTCAATATTCATATCAGACCCTATAATTTCCGTATTCATTTCCTTTCTTATCGCTGTATACATCCAGAAAGTGTAACGACCAAAGGAGACAAACTAACACATAGTTCCCGTGAGTGAACATGTCTGTCTTTTCGTACGTGAATGTATGTGACAGGAGAAGAAGAGGATATTTTGTCCACATAAAAATGTAGCTTGATATTCACATCGTTTATGTAGGCAAGAGTTGTAACAAGGAAATACTGACTACTCACGTATTTGTCGCTTTTACTGTCGCAGTAGAAAATTACATCTTCTAGGTTGATACAAGACTAACTACCCAAAATATAAAATGATCGTCATGGCTGTGTGTGCATAGCATGAGCTGCGTAAATGTTTTGTAGGACACATGACACCATATTATTTTGTGATATTTTGCAGCGTTGTTCAAGAGAAATACTCGACAATGTTGCGTACNACTGAAACTATCACATCTGAAAATCGGGGAAACATGTGTGGCTATTCGTAAACTTGAATAATGAAGTGAAAGCAGTAAAAATAACAGTTAGAGACTTACTTGAATGTAAGCTGTAGGAACAAAATGATACAAAGACAAGTACAAAAAATCACGGTTGTTATAGTACCGCATAGATGTAACACTCTACTCTGTTACAAAAGCTAGAGAGAAAATTTTATTGCAAAATTTAAAAGCTCAATAATCGTAGGAAGGCTAATGCAAAACCGTATTCAGATGGCTTTTCTCTATCTCGACATTATTGCGAAATGTTCAGAATAGGAAGCCTCCAGGAGAAGAAAGCAGGCTAGGCATATAGTACTTGGAATTACCTAATCCTGTTAGATTTTCTCCTCGTTCATGAAACGATCATTGGCCGCCTCTACAGTTCTCTGGTGTGATAAAACCAAAGTTTTTGAGTTCTTGTACTTTTCCACTTTGGAGTGAAAAACACAGCAGGGAAATGTTTGCTTTTTAGAATTTCTGTTAGCTATTTTGGGTCTGATACATCTAAACTTTATGACAACGCGTTTGGAAGTAGGTTATGGATCCTCAAAACATGCAGATGCGTTTCACAACAATGTATTCACGAGAATTTAGTCAGGAAAATAATACTGGTATCAATTCACAAAGGAATTAAGCTGGCATTGGCATTGATTTCAGAATTCATGGTTATTTGGAAAATAAATTGAAGGTATTCAACTGACGGTTACATATCACGCTATCGAATTAAATATAGAATATGATACAAAAAAACTGTATAGTAATTCATAATTATAACTGGCTAAGGACGACATATGGAATAGGAACACGTGTAAAAATGTTGGATAGGAAAGGACGCTCGGAGACATAGGATCTAATATGATTTCAACACAGGTCTTTTGTTATCAGTAAAATGATGTCGTACACAATATTTTCTCTTGTCGAAATAAATAAATATGATAATGTTTGGCAAGCGCACAAACAGCAAGTATTTATTTATTTTTCTAACAATACACTGACGACACATTGAATAAACACCGTTTCATATCTGTGCATAAAATGGTTTTTGGCAGATTGCTTAACATTCGTTTATACTTTGTTAGGTTATGATATTACAAGTATTTGCAAACTACCTTAAAAAATTGTATGAAATACGGTTAGAGCCTTGGTTGTGTAAGTTATTCCCTCGTAAAGTTGTGTCGTGATTGTATTCTCTATTCTTGTTTACTTTCTGCTTTAGTTGACATTTACAACTTTCTCTAGATGTGTGTTTGTGAAATATTGGGTGTTCGTTGTGTGAGCCATAAAATACACACTTTCATGGGTGATACAAAATAATATTGTAATAATGTGTATATTGAAATGTTATTTACAAATATACTATAGATAAAGACATGCCAGTTTAAAGAAAGAAAGTTCGTGCCTTAAACAAACATCATTATTGTTTTCGGTTCAAAGGGATCGATGCAGTGATTTCAACAGGATACTAAAACAACCATAATCCCACAAAACAAGTCTCTCACTGACAACACAGATAAAAACCCAATGAAATGGAAAATTTAAAATGCCTACAAAATGCAAAGAAAAAAGAGACTGGAATTTCTTTTGTTTAGCGATGCTCCAATCCAATGAGTATAACAAAAGAATCCTAGTCAAAATTTATTTCGAATGTAAGATACGATACCAATATAATATTGTGAAGTACGTAGTGGTCCCATGTGACCCAATTGGTTTTGCTCGGAAACTCAAAACTACCACTTATTCACAAAGCATCCAAAATTATGTTACTATGCAGCGTCTACTAATGAAGTGTACGTTTGAAGCGCCTTTTATAGTTCAAAACGTTGCAAGACTTTAAATTTTTAGTCGACCGAAAAAAAATTGAACCAAATTTTAGGAATGGAAAGTCTGAACAATGGTCGATAACGAGCTTTTTATGGCATACAGACCGAATAAGGAGATAAAACTACAAAGACGATACGCACCATCGTTCTCAGTGCCGGTTGCCGATGTCTTAAGATGATGAATGATCTTTTCTAGCACACATTCATATTGCATAGTGAAAGTTTATAAAAAAATTACTTTCACACCCCACTGAATACGCAAGGACACAACTTGCTTGAAAATAGGAAAATCTGTAGTCCAAAGTAAATCATGCTACACCATGAAATGGGTTTGATTTGGAACCATGTTTAGTAGGATAAGAGTCACGGAAGAAATTAAATTATAAGTAAATTTCTAATAGTTTTACTTCCCTTGCACTGCGTACCGGCATACCGCAGCTCTACAATCTCTACAATAGCCATTTTTGCAACACTGATTGCACAAACGAAACTGTGCACCATGACTACATTTTGACAAGGGAAAATACGAGGTTAAAAAACGAACCTAAGGTTTTAAGCCCTTTGACTCGGTGCCCTGGAAAAAAAGATCGGCTTATTTTTTCCGCTCTGATTCATATTCATAACTTGTATCTATTCGCATTATGTTAGGAACCAGGCAATCCATGGGAGTAGATAAACATGAGATTTTTTCACATTTAGTCTATAAAAATAGCTTCGTTCGCTAAGGAAAGGAATCCGGACACCGATGGCTTACCACTAGATAAAAAACCTTTGAAATGTAAATAAATACGACAGATATTGTTAGTTGTTATTCTATTTCGATATCATTTTTTTAAACACACATGATGTGCCTAGTTGCACTGTTAACCGTTGTATGAATGACCGAAAAACGGAACAAGTCATCAATCGAAAAATTCTGATCCACCATAGAAAACTTGGAGAGCAGCGGGTGTTTTTTGTATACAATTCACCTTACTAGTACCACCAGTATAGTACCGGTTTAACAAAATGTAAGTTGCCATTTTTCACATTTTTGCAAGAGAATTGTACAAAAGTTGAATAGCTGACGACAGGATCATTTTTCAGACTGAAAAATAGAGACATTGTATGATGCCATCAAAACACAATATTTTTAGCGATCAGGTCGCAGATGGTCTGCCATAAAGTGGAATTCGTTATAGGTTTTATCATATTTTTGTTAGGTATTGCGACTATTATGACCTAGTAACCAGCTGCAATATATTGGACTTGCTGAAATGTACATTGTATATTTACCCTTGCTTTCAGATTTGTAGCTATAGTTTCTAATGTCCTTCCGTTCTTTGATCAAATTACCAGCCCAGACACACACAAGCCAATCAACTGGAGTATGTGTGCAAGTGAAATGTGAAAATGTGGTTGATGGGGTTCTTTTGAAATTGAATCAAAATGGTTCACTTTTTGACAAAGACAATGTACATACAGTATAGAAAAAAATGAATGCAATTTGCATAGATGAGCTTTTTTCTCTTTCTCTCTCTTCTACACTGTAAAAACTAGCTTGTACTGGTCAGTACGATCATAACGCTTAATGTATCCCATCTGTCGTGATGTTCTATTGAAATTTCAAATACGTAAATGTAAATGACGAGGAAAAGCCATCACAAACCACATAAATCATGCCAAACCACACATTTCCCGTTTGCAAAAAAGTTTCCCATTCTGATCGTTCAAAGTAGGACGAAGCAAACGTAACAATTTATATTTTATTTAGGACTCCATTCGCCTGATAAGGATTTGCATTTTTTATGCCCCTTTTTTATGGCGAAATATTTTTCAGGCAGGATAGTAAGAGAAAGCACATTGAGGTAGCAAGGATTGATCTGGACAAAATAAAACAGACAAAAGGACAGATTGAGAGGGCTCTTGTATCGGTCTGAACAGATAAAAGGCACTTACGCAAAGGTGTAAGGACAAAGGAGGACAGTTTAAATAGGCATCTACTAAATGAATAGGTCGATGGCATGTAATTGGAATGAGAAGGGCTTGTGATACGGTGTCAGGATCAAGTGGATTTTAATTGGGGGCGAAACATTAGTCCCGCACGGAAACAACCCAAAAGCATCTTTCCACGAAACTCAACCGTGTGGCCTACAAATCTTTCTGTGGGATTTACTTTGTAAGCCAGGAGAGTATCTCCCGCACAAACTTTTTGTCTCATATTGTGCATTAAACCAACAGCAAAACCGGCTCCTACAGTTTTATGACCACAAGAGTGACCTTCATTCTCTCTTTGTTTTATCCTTTGATAACTAACACACAACTGAATGTGAGCTGAGTGAAAGACGAATAGAGGAGAAAGTGAAACGAGGGAAAATTTTAGTGTATGCAGTTGTGCGGAACGAAAAGCGATCGCATTTTCATCGATGTTTATTTTAGCAGTTAGTTTTTAGTAGGAAAAAAAAACTAGTATAGTTTGTGTGGTGAACACACGCATATCGTGTCTAAATGGGTGCTCATAATACATTCAGATAGCAGTTTGGTATGATAATATTCATAAAGATGGTCCCTGGAATTTATTTTTGCTCCTGTGTGGATTATAATTTCTTTTCCCAGTGGAATGATTGTGGTTTCTCATGCGGGCTGTAAATCTGCATAGATCTGCAATAAATTTCCCTCGAGTCAATTTAGCTAACCCTTTTGTTCCATTTTCTCTTCTTCCAGAGGGATCCACCTTTTGTGGAGAAACATTTTCCCGGTACAGTAAACTCCTGTCCATGTATTTGCTGTTCTTTCAAGCAAGAACTGATGAGCCTGGTGCGGTATTGAGTGAAAGTAACTGAATATTCCTAAGGAACACGGTTGAACAAAAACCATATCACCACTCCGAGGAAGCAAAAAACACAAAGCCTACTATGCACTTTGTACTTATAGTAGAGTAATCATCGCTCAACGCTTTTAAGCATGTTAAATTGAATAGGAAACTGCACACATACGCATCTGTGACGGCAAAAAAATCTATGACCATACTTAATTCTAGATCTTTTGTTTCCAAGTCTATCGTGCAAGCAAGCAGCGTTTTTATACTAAAATTGATTCTGAACTTAAGATGTATTTTTGTTTGTTGGTACTAGTATGTTGTATGATGTCGTGTGCTTTCTCCATTCTTGCATCACATTAGCAAGCTTTTTGCGTGCTACTGGTAAATAAATGGAGTGAGTTAAGTGAATCGCCGTTGAGTCGTAAAACGTATGGCAATCAGGGTAGGCATATATGGAGAACCATACTGGAACTGGATGGTTTGGTCAGGCATAATATAATGCACATGTACATATTTGCCAACTGTATAGAGCAATAATCATATTTTTGCATCCTGTCTGAAACAAACAGTAAAAATGTTAGGTTTTACAATGGTGTAATATACGTATGTACTACTTATAGTGTTAGAAGTGGTAAAAATGAAATTTTTGGAATTGGTGAAAGCTCTTTTTTTATTGAATATGATGATTTGGATCGTTGCATGCGGCACACATGTTTTCCTGTCTGGTCAACAACCGGCTAAGTATGTTTTTGTTTGTAGTATACTACTAGTATTAAGTAAAAATGATTATGAGATAAATCCTCTCAGCATAATTGTATACTATGCCATAAATATTATTGTGACTATTGATAATTATACGGGAGTGGGAGTTTTTGAAAAGTTTGTTGCGTAAAATGTGGAGAACAACAGATGTTACCGTTGAGAAAATAATTAATGGTGGAAAAATAGTGGCTGTAGAATTTGAAATGACATAATGAATGCCTGAATAAACTGATTGCATTTTCAGTAGTCATCAACAGTACGATTGCAAAAAGCCGTGAAAAATATAGTCGTCCATAAGCTCACTGGGAACGAGGCAGAAACTTTGTAACAAGCTGTATTTTTTTTTTCTAGGGGCACATTGAGATTCCATTATGGCATTTCAGATTTGTACAACAACTGATGGTTTTCCTGTGAAGTACTTTAATACTTCATTGGATACAGGTTATGCACATTTTTCTTGAGGGAAAGTACATAAGTACTGCATCTACAAAACATAAATGTCCTTGTAATCAATAGTTATAATGCAGGCGAAATAATACTGTTTTTAGATTTAAGTTTCAAAATGTTCTTAGCTAGCTACGTATGGAAATCCTCAAGTTGTTGAGGAGAAAGTTTCATATTCATACCTACATAAAGTCAAGGTTGACTGAATGAAGTATATGAATAAAAATTACATTATCATAATAAAATTCTGTACTAAGACAAGATATTAAACGTATCTTCACTACTGAAAGGCGAGATTTTTTATTGAATATTTTTGAAACCCCCTCTGACACTTCGAATACCATCTTTACAAACAAAATATAAGAAGTGACTAGGGAACGACTCTTGAACAGCACAATACATCATTATGAATGGTACTCCATCAGTCTCGCATAAT
>JAAXOA010000667.1:0-20729 GCA_036561885.1 Salina celebensis
AACCGGGTTTTAATGGATGGTCTTTATTCTAGGTGGGCATGGGTTTTATTGAGAAGTGGTTTTAATTAAAATTAACGATTTTAACGCACTTTTGGACGTTAAATCGACTACGCGAGGCTTAATATGATGAAAACGACCAGGAACAGCTTCATTTGCAATGTAATATATTAATTATGGCTACATTGCATTTAAAAATTTTGTAGCATGTTAACACCAAATAGGTTCTGACTTTTGACGGTTTGTATAGTTTAACAAAGGGATAATTTAATGCCCATTATTGTCCAATTTTGTCCTTTAAAACCCAAAATGCCCATTTATTACCATTTTGGTTGTTTTTCTAAATAAACCGTGGGCATTGCCATCACTGATGAACACGTATCACGCGTCTAAAGTGGAATTGTGGGAGTGGAAAAGTGGAAGAGTGGTCAAAGCGTTAATTAATTGTGCAATTAAAGTTAATAAATAGTGTTTCGTAATGGACGAAAACTATTGCCAGGGTGCTCAGATGGTTCCGTGTTCTAGTAAGGACATACTAGGTCAGAAATAAGGACACAATTTTTACCGTTTTTCATGATGAAACCTGATTGTTTGGTTCGAATCAAGGTTGTTTTGAGTGATCAAAACGGTTGCACATTTGTTAACATGGGGAAATTCTCCATACGCACGGTACGAGTAAGGCACAGAAAAATATGTCGACCACGGTGAAGATGGTTTTCGTAGGAGAAAAACACAAAATGCAGGATTCGAGTGAGAATGAGAAACATGAAACTCGACAGTCACTCGAACCCTGCATTTTTTGTGGTCTTCTCCTGCGAAAATCGTCCTCGACGTATTCAACTCGACACATTTTCTTTGCGCTTGTGCTGTAATTAATATATTATTGCTATTATAATACAACAAAATTTACATCTAATTTAGTATTCTACGTTATATTTAAAGTAAATTTTGTTCAGTTTGAATTTCATCCTTACGCAAGCATTTTTCCTAAGCAGAAATTCAAAAATCCCCGGTCCCAATCTTATTGAAACGAAGTTTGCAAGCTAAATCATATATTTAAGAAGATATTAGTGAGGCGACAGACATAAACGTCATTCTGCAAAGCATCATAGACCTGAATATATCAAACATCGGAGAAAATGTAGCAGGCATTTTATCGCGGGGTACAGATTATCGCCGGCGCAGATTATCGAGCACACATTATCGCCTTAACATCTTTATCGTCGAGCATCTATATCGCGCCCTGCAGGGCCCTAGGGGTGAGCATTTGGGGAAACTCGATTATCTCGAGCATGCAATAATGGTTAGACGTGAAATTTGGGACATACATTCCTTAGCAACTGTAGATGACACTCCGCTAAAGAAATTCCTCCACGTATACCGCGAGGGGTCGGTAGTTGACAACTACCGACCCAGTTAGGGAAAGCCTTTTATATCGAGAAGGGAAGATAAAACATATATGTATGTAACATTTATATGTGGGACGGGGTCCGAGATTATTGCTCTCTCGCTGATGATGGCTAAGCATATCCAACAGCCCTGTTCACCTAGCCTAGGCGATAAAGTGTTCAAGGCGATAATATGTGGGGCGATAAACATGTTCGGCGACAATAAGTAATAGGGATAATCTGCTCGGGATAAAAGGTTCACGATGATCTGCTCCGCGATAAAATGAAAAGTGGCTTGCTACGCTTGCGGTATTTTTGCTAATGAATTCAGGCGTAGACCGGTAATCAGCAAAGGTATCCGAAGGTTTCTTAAACAACCGAAAGTAAAGCTGTCTGTAATATTCCAGGTACATTACCTTTGGACCTTTCTAATTTCCAAAGAGCGTGCATGGTGCACCTAGAAGGAAAGGTAAAAACGTGCTGGTATAATTTCGTCATTAATGAATAAGCATCAGCAGTATTGAATAGAATGGTTAACCAAACAGTTAAAACATCTGTAAAGGAATTGACAGACCTAACTATCACAAAAGACGCAATACATTTTATTGATCTCACAAAACCATTGAAGGCAAGCTGTGCAAGCCTTTTGTTCGTAAACGTTGAGATTTTGTTTTAAAAAACTCAGGAATATAACCACTGCTAGGCACAGTAACATGAGTTGATGTAATGAGAAATTCACGGTTTACAGCCAACAATCAGAAAAAGAAAGCAAATCACATGTTTGTCATAAAGCCATTTTGCTAAGTCAATGGCTGACAGTAATTCAGCAGCTTGTCTTGGGCCCCTTATTCTGTATCAAAAACTCAAACTGGAATTGTGGTTGTTCCTATAATTCGCCAGTTATGGACGACCAAATGTGTTTTTTATTCATTATTGCAGGAACTAAATATTTTTTCAAAACAACTTATTCGCTTAAGATATGTTCTACTGGAAAAAAAACTCGAAAATCCCAGATTTGTTTGACTGACCTTGATGTTAACAAGCGGAACTGCTGAATTCTAGTTTTGAAGTCTTCATATGTATCTAAACTGTGGGAAAATTGGTTCTAACCTGATTTCTAACCAAGACAGACCGACTTATCTAACCCGATTGGTTCCGTAATCCCTTTCATGACATGATCCACCGCCACGCTGAAAAATACCCCTGTTCAAAATTGTCTCACTCTCGTCTCAAGCAAAAATAATAAAAATATTAATATTCCTTTCCGTCTAATAGATTCAAATACAGACTTTAATGTCGCAGTAAAGGAATTTTCATAATAGTTCATACCAGGGCCGCCCTTGCGCTACCGCCAGACCCTGCAATGCAGGGGGGCCGGGCCCCAAAAGTAGTTACAGGGGGGCCGGGCCCAAAGATGAAAAAGCATAAATTTTTTCTTGTGTAACTGAAATTAACCCATTGAATTCTGAATCAAGCTGATTAAGGAAATTGTATCAAATCATTAGTAAGAACTGGAAACTCACTGTATAACACACGCAACTGTTTATCACGATCTTAACAATTTGATAGTATTCTTGCGTGAATTTAAATTATGGGTTTGGATAAAAATAAAACCAAGATATAAGCCATGTCAAGTCTTTTGTTATTGAGCTTCTCGAGCGTATGTAAAGTCATTTTAGTTTTGCTCAGTTTAGGTAAGTCTTCAGACCTCAATTGGCCGTAAACGAACCAAATTAGTATCAAATTTGAATCAACATGGTACGCTCCCCATCAGCTAGTGAAATCAAATTATCACAATGGAGAAGACATGCCATACGTGCTTTGTTTCTTACGACGGTCCTTTGTTTGCGGACTAAAATTGGCAAACAATTGACGCATCTTTCTAAAGGGAAGCGTTCTTTTGTCCTTAATAATGGGATTTTAGCAAAAAAACGCTAATTTTGGCGAAAAAAGACACAATTTTGGTGGTTTTTCAACAAAATCTACGATTTTCGTCCATTTTATGATCAATTAGCTGTTTACAAGCATAATTTCTTAGTCAAAAAGGCATTTTCTGCAAATTCGCCAAATTTGTCCACGAAAAATGTCTGCTGCGTGTCAAAATCAGGCTAATGGAAGGTGCCCTTTGTTGTATGCCTGCGTGTCGTTTGTTTTGAGGAAAATTTTATGCCAACTCTACCTTGGAACCTTTTCGACAGTTGCTTTCTAAGTTTATAGGGGGACCAGGATTCGGTCTACAAAATTTCAGGGGGGCCGGGCCCCCTCTAGGGGCGGCACTGGTTCATACGTGAAAGCTTTTGCGACGAGAAAGGCGTTTCGAAAAGATGTTCGCATCGGATTTCCATGCAAACCCAGTATATAAAACTCGGATCAAAAATCGCTAAAGTTACACATCAGAAAAGCGTTCAAAATCAGATGAAAATGAAAAGATGAAACACATATTGATTATTGGAGTTGTTATATGAGCTGCTTAGTGATGTTAATGAAAAAACAATGAATTGTTTAAACACGTTTTTCCAAACGTTTTGTCGAAACGGTTTGGCCTGATCACAAAACGAAAACCAAAAAACTAACCGTTATAAAAACACTTTGTCCTAAAAACGAAACAAAAAACGAACAGTTAAACGTTTTTTATAGGTAAAGCAAAACATCGCGGATCTTTTCAAATGTAATGCAAACCATGTCCTATTGAATCAACAAACATTCTTCTGGATGGTTATCTAATTAGCATAACATTCTGAGAACGCTACTTGACGAAAGACAGTCTTCATAATTTATAAATCTTTATAAAAATTTTTGAAGATTGCGAAATTACGTTGTATTGTTGTATCGAGTGGGGGATAAAAAGAAGTTATACCCCGGGTCGTTGGTAAAATGTCGGTTAACGACAATTTGTTTGCCGATATGGAGGTTATTTACGAGTTCGCTGGAGGAAGATGGGCAAGTAAGATATATGATATATGACAAGAGTGCAAGTGTGCCATAAGAACTTATATTTTAAAAAACAAGTACATTGTGGGATTCAACATTTCTTTATAATTTTCGAACTGCGCTTTTTCAAGAACTTCAAACAGATTAAATTCAGACAGACTCATTCATTCCAGTACTGTTTCAAATTAATATTTTGGTACACATACTTGGTAATTAGCTGATAATAACAAGAAACAATTTCATAAGTGGCTTTGAGGACACTGACGTGATGAAATCGGCGTCGTACCGGAAGTTGGCATAAATCTTTACGTTGGAGTATTCAATTAAAAAATTTGGAGACGAAATTTAAATGATTGTGTAAATAGCAGTGTTTAAATAGCCAACTGTCATATGTTCTGTTTTTAAAGCACTCCACCTATTTAGTTACCGTAGGAGATGAAAAACGAAAACCAAATGTTTTATTTTGTTTTTTTCTTTAAAAAACGAAACACAAAACATAATGGTTGAAAACAAAACAAAACAATCAGATTCAGATCGTTTTGCCGCGCCCGAAAAACAAAAAATATTTGGGGCTATTTGTTTAAACATTAACATCTCTAGCTGCTAGCCTGTGTTAGGTACTCCGACATACGAACACACTATGGTTAGAGCATTCAAACTAATATTTACCCGTTATTGAATAAGGTACTTCTAACTTATATGCTCACATCAAAAAGTAATTAATTATTATAAAGGGAAATTCAGCACACTGAATGTCAGACTGACGTGGCGAAATTTTAAAGTTGGTAGTCAAAGATAAAACTCTTCTACAAAAGGCTCGGTCGGTAAAAATCAAGCTTCACCAGTTACTTAAATATTTACCGGGCTTCACAAAATAAGCAGTAATTCGTGAGATATTTTTATTTAAAAAATACCGCAGGTCAGTGTTTACTTGTTTGTGAGTGCTTTGTAGGACACGAGTTTTTTAAAGCACAATGTTGCTAATTCACATGAACATACCGTGCATGTACTAAAACATCCTGTTTCTGTAATTCCTAACGAGCTTTTGGAAAAAATGAATAAATATTTATTCGAGCAAACCTCCCCAAAAAACAGAATTACAATAATCAAGGCTTTAACAGTTTGACTAAAACAGAACATTTATTTTTTTGTTTGAATTTATGATCTGCGAGATTGATTAATCAACAAGGAAGTTAATATGGTATCGTACGAAATGATTTGGATTTCGAAAGCCTCCATTTTGCTGATACATCAAATATATATGGTGTACGCAAGTGGTCCAGTCACAAATCAAATGACTGGTAAAGATTTTATGCCAAGAATTGCAAACACGGTTTTGCACGTAATTGTGGATCCTAAAGAGCCAGCAACTAATGAAGCATTGACATATCTGCTAGGCCATTTCGACGGAGCAAGAATTCCAAAGTTGCCGTTACTAATAAGCAACTACAGATCGGAGATCCTGGATGCAGCTAAACACGCCAGAGCGATTACTAATGGCACAGTAAAGCAAGCTTTGTACAACGGACTGGGCTTAGAGCGGGTGACAGACCTGGTAGGATACACTCACTTGTACTTTATTTCAAAACAATCCGACTTAAGGAAAGCAATCCAGGTTCATTTTCTTGACTTTACCTTACGAAGAGTGTTTCCTAAAATTCTTATATTTTGGAGTATACCTCTGAAAATGCAATTGATTGGAAAAGGGAGTTTCGAGGCCCGATATTTTACAAGACATTCGCTGATTACCGAATTCTATATGCAAGAGAGTCCCAATCTTCCGCGTATTATTGTTGGTTAATTTGCATTATTTGTTCTCACAGACATCCCTTGCAAAATTCACATTTTGTGCCAATAACTAAATCTCAATCAATACAGAAGTTGTGGATGGGTAGTCATAAAAATCACCATCGACTACAGATAAATTTTTATACAAGGGACAGTCTTCAGGTCAAACTGAGCAAAAGTTTGAGGGGATTACTGCCGGCTTTGTTTGAGGTAGTGAACGTGTCTATCGTCATAGGTTCGGAAGGAGAGCACAGGTCATTAGCATCTGTATACTTCCGACTTCCCATCCGCTACAATTCTTTTTATGACAGACGTTATCAGCAATTCCCACCATTTGAATATTCCCCCTCTTGCATCACAATAGAATATGTAAATATGCTGTCCATTGCCCGTAAAAACAGCGTGATGGATGGAACGTGGACAAGGGTTCTGTATCCATTAGAAAAAGAGACTTGGTACACGGTTTGGAGTTTTGTACTAGGAATTGGAATAATTATATATCAATCGCACGGCACCAAAAACCCACGAATTAGTTTAGTATTCCTCAGTGTCGTATCCCCTCTACTAGACAAAAGTAATGAAATTCGACTCTCATCAATTATGAAAACGCTACTGTACTCTTGGGCGCTTATCTGTCCTTTATTAACTATTCTGTATGGGGGAGAAGTGTTCTCCTCACTGTTGATACTCACACCACCAGAGACGCCGGATACATTAATGGAGCTATGCCACGGAAGGCAACAAATTGTATCACAATCTACTTCTACCAGGGGTACTACGTCCATGTATTCCCTAATAAACACAATTGTGTCTGCGTACCTACACGTCCCATTTTGGGGACTACCTCCTGCCTATGAAAAGGAAAATGATTGCTTATTTTCCATCCTTGGTGCAGTTGAGGCATCGTTTTGTAACGAAACAAACCAGATAAGAATTCCTGCTAGTCTTGACAATCCCCAGATTTGTAAGCTGAGTAACGGAAATCCAACATATAATCGACCGGTCACATTTTTAGAATCATCCGAGGAAGCACACAGGTTGCAAAATATTTACAAAAGGTCGCCTCAGATTTGGTGGACAAGGTTGCTAGCCTTGCACCGCTACTGGGAGTGGTATCCGTTCAGGTATCAGCTAAATTACTTTAGTAAACTGTTTAAGCCATTTTTGAATAGTTGGGGATCTTCCGGACTCCACAACCATATCAAGGAGTTGCAAAAATACTTACGTGATGAACCGTTTCGAACAGACACAAACGCAATGCCGGATGATTCTGATCAATTTACGCCAATGAAACTAGAGGTTCTGTTGTCTGTTCGATATATATTCGTTGTGTGCATAAGCATTGCAATGTTAGCTTTGATTTTGGAAGCACATAAACCCATAACAGCAGCTTTTCTTCATATTGTTTCAAAATGCAAAAATCTGTTTCACCAATTTTGGAAAAGACTAAGAATGAAATGGTTCGCTTGGCAGAAACTGGTTAAGCATAAGTGATGACAGTGTATTACTAGGCTCGGTGGTTCTGAATGTATGTTTAAAAAAATTTAATTGCTGAATAATTTAGTTGATTTACTCATTTACTGATCCAGAAACGGATTTGACCATTGCGTTGAATGTGTGTGCTACTTTGTATGGTCGTGATAATAATGACGTTTCTAAAAGCTGTAGCTGGTTTGCTTCATGTTTGAGGCGAGCAGGGTTGATAGATTTTGGGTTTCTGATGAAGCTTCGGGCCAGAACTTTGGTGGTGAAAGCACTGCGCATCACTACCATCTTACCACTTAAAAAACGTTCACTTCGAGTTGCCTGAAAATTAAACGAATAAATCTGTCGTTGTTTATAATTTGGAAACTCTACTCAGCAAATCTGAACCATAAACATGTCTCCAGTTCTTGGTAAACTCGCTGATATATTCCAATATAATTTCCTGCTCTCGAACACTTCTTATTCAAACTAGTATTTCTTGGCACTATTTATTTGTAGAAATGCGATTAACATTAAAAGATGGTGGGAAAATCCAATCTTGAATTCAATCGATAAGGCAATTCGTCTCGTATATAAGACGCTGCACAAGATATCAGCAGCATCAATCAATCAATCAGATCTTTTCAGACCTTAAGGTTGTACATTGCCAATGAAAATGAACTTAAATATTGTGCTGGTATCAATCGTGGTTTTAGTGCCAACCGTAATATGTATTACCAATCAGAGTTGCCTTCGAAATTCCCAACTGTATATCAAACATTATTACTAGATTCGATTTGAAGTGAGGGCTTTTCAGTGAAAATTAAGTAGGTTTCCCTGTATGTGCCTGTAAAAAATCTTCAATTACAGGACTGATCTTTGAGCTTATTGTTTGTTCCCAACCTGTTAGGCCACAGTTCAATTATGAATGTTTGAATTTTAACTCTATAGGAAGATATCGCAATGCCCAATAGATAGATATTTTCCCATCAATCAATATTATATATCATGAATCATGACAATGGCTAATAACGTGAACTGTGTATATTCTCCAAAAACGTGGCCAAAAACTTGAACATGTCCACGGCCATTATCTGCTTTTATTTACTCTCCTGGTCCTGTGACACTTGATCTTGAAACTTGATCCATGTGCAAAAAACTGATTCTGGCTGATAAGTTATCAATCACGCGACGATGTTCAAGGAAAATTGGTTCCCCTTAAAAAAACTACCACAGTTCTGAAAGCTTTCTAACGTAAACCATGTTGCCAACTTACACTCCACCGTTAGTTCTGGTGTTCTTCTGTAGCACTGTATATCACGATATATGGATTTTATATCGTGGTTGGAAGCATACAATAACATATTACGTGCTGCTTGTTCGTTAAATCGGTATGAGAAAAGTAGTGCTTACGTGAATCCCAATAAAATGCAGACATGGAAATTCCTTACCATTCCAAGAACCGAAATCCAGGCAAACTCCCGAGCCTGGTTTGTACCTCTGGAAATGGGTATTTTTCAAGGTTTGACCTTTTGGGGAACACGATTTTCCGGGTTGTTACATGTGACTGTGACGTAATGTATATTTGGGGATTTGAAATTGGGGGAACGGAATTTGTAGGGTTTTGTATCGTAGGAGAAGGATACTTCAGGGTTTGACGTATTGGGAAGCGAATTTGTATCTATGGAGAAAAGAAAATGCGCGTTTTGGCCTTTGTGGAAAATAATTTCACGGGTTTTGACCTTTAGGGACAAGCAGTTTTCTTATTTTGGCCTACTTGAAATAAGCGTTTTCCGGTCTGGGCCTTTTGGGAATGTAATTTTGTCCCTTTGAGTACGGTTTTAGATTATTTTTCTGGTGTAATACGTTTTGAGTAGAGACGATATCCGTTTTTCTGTTTATGTCTGGATAAAGAGTGGTATTGCTTGTGGCGATATTGCCGGTTTTCTACTTCTTCGTAGCCCTTACCCGTTGCAAAACTGGTTTTATACTTGTTCGGAAATTTTTTTAGCAATTTTCGGGTTTTTTGGAATACGACGGATTTGGAGAACCAAATTTTCAGATTTTATTGGGACAATATCCTTATTCCTAGTTTTTTTTGGAATATTTGAACTTTTCGCTTTACGCTTCTGGGGACCAGACAACCATAGGTCCGAAAGCTTTGGGTTCTCGGTAGTTCAGGAAAAATTTCCACGTAGGATAACATCAATTCTCTCCGACGGGTATCAGCCAAAAGTTGCGTGTTTTAAGACTGATTGCTTTCTTAATTGCTCTTTTGCACAATGTGCCCCAGTGGTTTCAAACATAATTGGAAATATCTCATGTCCAAAGGCTTGTGAAACGAAGTTGCCTCTTATATGTTACTAAACCCATCTATATTACTGTACCCAAATATATACAATAATCTTCGTGGAAAATCTGCTCGTGTGAAAGACTGGCTGTAGTACACGCTCGATTGGAACTGATTTTAATGTCCCATTAAAATATATGTTTCATAGTGAAGGATTGATGGCCACCCATATATGAGCATAATTTTAACATGTGTTTATGGACAATTTATCTGTACTGACCGATACCCAAAGTCCGTATGTGTATAATTTTATTCAATACACATTCTCACGTCATAGTAAAGAAAAGAGAAAGCCTTTGTTTTGCAGTGGGTAATCTGGAACCAGTGTAATTGTACTGACACTTAGATTACTATACATATTACGTTATAGCAGTTTTGCCCTTTTGTGCCCCTGGTGGATTCTGCAAAACTTATTTAGGCTAGTTTCATAACCCCCCTAGAGCATCATTTTTCTAAACAAATTTACGGTATATTAAAATTTTGTTTGCATTCTATTTGATATTTAGAGTTCATGAAATTTGTTGTAGTTGAAATCACAATTAGGATTTTTTACACATGTTGTTAATATTATAAGTTAAAAGCAAATAATTAACCTGAATACATATATGTAGTATTTATTATAATAATAATTTATACGTATTTGACACTTTTAAGATCTACCTATATTGACCAATACACGAAATTCGTACACATGTATTTATGTTCCATATACATTGTCACGTAATATTAGTAAAGAGAAAGCCTATGTTTTGCCGTGGATAACCTGAAACCAGTGCAAAATTTTGTACTGACACAACGATTACTATATTACATTACATTAAAGCAGTGTTGCCATTGCGCACCTGGTTGACTCTATTTTGTGTCCACAATGACAACTTTCAGCAATGGTAACTAGTTTGGGTTCTTTTAAATATATTAAACCTATTCTATGAGGACATGTGCGTCAATCATTGGAATCGATGAGTCCTAAAATATTTAGCAATTAATACGTAAATATTGTTGAACCAGATACACAACCTACGCAAATAATGCATAAGAATATTCCACGCAATAACCAATCGGTAACCTGGCAGGTCATTTGCATGAAATTGTATCTCCCAAATCAGCAGACACCCAGCCAATGCATGTAAGTTGATCATCCCAACGAAAACATTCGTTGCTCTATCTTCCAGAGAAAGTGGACTAGTAATTTTCATTTCTTCCTCGCGCACAATCGTCTTGTCATGTCTAATCCGATCTCTAATCCCGTTAGCCCTGAGGTAGTATTGGAATTCGGTGTCCCAGTACTTCCAAATCCCTCCTTCGAACAAGCTTCTGACCACTTTAACAGCAGTTTTGATCAATGGACCTGCCACTACAATATTGTTATCAACTGCGACAACAGAAGGCTCACTCGTGTAGCAAGTTCTTCTCTTCATTAGTGCATTTGTATTGGCCTCGTGACTTATCAAATCCAGTGTGGGATGCAAATACCCTTGCACACTTGTTGAATACAACAAGATAGCTTCTTTCTTCGCTTTGATCAGCCTCTCGAGAACCAGCTGAAATTCATTTACCCCTGTCATCACTGTTAGCCCCACGTGGTAGAATTTCAGCATAGTAGCCAGCATCGAATATCGTTCCTTACTTGTGAAAACCTCGGACCGATTGCGAAGCTCAAGCTCAATCTGGGCGTCTTGCATGAATCGCTCGGGTTGGTGCGAGCCTTCATAAATTAATTTGTAGCCGTTACTCCAGAGTTGCTCAATACTTATGATTATCTTGTCTGGTGTTGGAGCTGTGGTTAAAGTTGTGAGACTGGCGTCAAAGTAAGCACTGAAGAAGAAACAAGACAGGGCCCAGATTTGAAACAGAAAATGTTCCTCCTGAAATGAACTTATAATTTCATGCCGTGCTACAAGTGAAGGAAAAAGAGCCAACGCACTTATTTTCCTTGTAATACTTCAGTACGAGCAAAACTCCGAGGTAACTTGAGACAAGGACAAGTTGGACCGGTGTGGTTACAGCTTTGGCCAATAGCGGATATAGAAAGACGCTATCAACGAACTTCTTTCGGTCAGCACAGTATAGGAACTGGTAGCGCGGTTTGTGTAAATGCGGGAAAACTTCAATGCCTGAGTCATGCTGTTTGGTTACATTGGCCAAAGACAAGCTTCCATGGAAAAGGGAAGATGAATCTGCGTAAAGCCAAAGTGGATTGGTTTTATTAGATACGGAGTTGCCTTCAACGAGGGTCAAGTTGAGTGAGGACGCTATTATGATGTAGTAATGGCCGTAGGCAACATCCCATGTTACTTTAGATGTTGGTTTACTGTACATGTCTCGCATTCTGGGAAACGTCTTCGCACTTTTGTACATTAGTAATGGGTTTGGCAGCCATCTGCTAAAATATGCAATTGAACCACATTCAGATGCCACAGGCAATGAAAATATGGTGAAAATACCCAAGCTGAAAACACTACAATAGTATGGAATAAAATGCATAGTTATAATATTCTCAGCATAGGGTATTATTTGGGCCCTTGTAACCTGGAGAATGATCGTCGCAAAAACATTCTCAATATTAGTACAGAATGTTTTTGCACAGCCAGGCTCTGGCGTGAGGAATAATTAATATTGGTTGTTTTTCTCCTATTTCAGAAGTAGCATTTCTTCCATTCCGTTTAATAGTTTTCGTTCAATATGTTGCGTCATTTGGTGTGCCCCTATTAAAAATGTTGATTAGCTTTCTCAAGAACGGAATCGATTTTAGCTAAAAATTGGTGGATAGTAAATTTTGAGGGATATTGAGGCTATCTAATGACTGTTTGGAAAGCTACCTATGTTGCGTTCGTGGTAGCTCGTATAAATGTAACATCGAGAACTACATATGCTATATACAAGTATTTGATACAAGATGCTTACCATTTGAATCGGAACCAGGTTCGAACGAAAGGAAACGAATATGTAATGATAACTGCATGGTACTGACAAAATATTTACGTTACGAGAATTGTAGCAAGACATTTTATTTAACCTCGTATTAGTACAGGTTACTTTGTAAAATTTGGCGCTGATTACGATTAGCCGCTAGGCATGCTTTGGGTTGGAACAGTCATTCTGTATTAATTTAACCAGATAAATACTCAGGAAATATGTCTTGCTTAGTGTAGATAAATTAAATCAGGAAACTTAAAACAATTTGTAAAAATTTAAAAATATGCGGATTAATTAAAAAGTTAATTTTCACACGAAAACAGGACGGAAGTAACATAAACAAACTGTAATAGAAGCTTTCTTTATAAGCAAATTGACAGGCCCATTACATCTATCAAAACTATCAGGAATTTAAGTTTCACAGTTACTATTTAGTACAATAACTTACTATATTTCTCGCCAAAAGCGAACGTCTTAATGAATATTGCCCATTTAAAGGCTGTTAGTATAGTTTCTTCATATTTTTTTTTACATACAAGTTTTATATATTTACGTTACAAATATGTCAAAATGAACATTTTCGATGGTTTAATAAGAACGCTGGTTTTGCTCCTGTGAATACACATAGAAAGAGAAAACAGTTTTTAAGCCGTAATTTAGATGCAAACAACAATATTTTTTTGGTTGGATGCACAGCTTAACCTGTTAGTGGGAACGACTGGCTGTAGTACACAGTCGGTAGGTACTGAGAGGAATATCGCATGCAAATATATTTTCCGTAGTAAAACTAATAGAATCTACAATAATCAACATTCATGGCTGGAGTTTACATTGCTTTTAGGTCTCATTTGCAATTTACTAATTACATTTAAAACTTCCACGACTCAAAATTACCGATTTCATATCCTCTTTTGTACCAAATTATCCACTGGCTTAGAAGGTATTAGAAGTACTTGTAGAATTAAATATTAACCATTCATTTTCATGGCTTTCAATGAGCTTAAAATTTATTGTATTTTTTATAGTACAACGCCGAACGTCAAAATGTATAAAGAATCAGGTGGATACGACTTCTGTACCTAAATTCTGAATCAATTATAGTGTCAAATTTTATCATGCGCATTTCAATGTATTTTGAGTTTCTGTCATATTATCTTCAAGTCAGAGCTTATCAGTGACTGACTTCTGTATAATATATATATATATATTTAATAAATTCACCAAACGGTGGAATATTTTATACTTACGCCCACAGTTGATCTCATGATACTTGAACTACAAACTATTAACATGATGTTTAAACAAGGTGATAATTGTTATCTCCGGTGAATTCATTACATTCATATCAAAAATATCCTTGCAAATTGCTCTGTAGAACACAAGCAGTTCTTTTATTCAGACGAAA
Organism: Salina celebensis; assembly: GCA_036561885.1. Lineage (NCBI taxonomy): Eukaryota > Metazoa > Arthropoda > Collembola > Entomobryomorpha > Paronellidae > Salina > Salina celebensis. The sequence goes on from JAAXOA010000667.1 coordinate 14,240, forward strand.
TCACATTTTTCACATTATATAGTTTTCAAACGGCTATATTTAAATTACACGAAATCGTGAACCAAGATCAATTGTAGCAGCACAAAATGGATAAGTGGGGGGCAGCACACATAACTAAACATTTAGCAACTCTAATCAAAACTACAAGGTGCGGTGCAGTTCTAAAAGCAGGACTGAAAGCCAAGGATTTGTTAAGTGACGAGGAGGACCAGAGACTAGTAAGTTGCAAATAAACAAATATTTTGGTACAAAGGTTAATCCGTCCATAGTGTCTACGTTGTCAATCCTTGATTAATAACAGTGATAATACTGGTGCAATACCGTAAGGGCATTCAACAAATTAATTTGCCGCTACAAGAATGAGTATGGTAAATTGTGTGATGGGACAGAACAAATATTGGTAGGTATCAATAGGTATCCAGAATCCGGACAGACACGTTTTTCTTATTCTTGTAGTATGGACTAACGTCAGTTTAGTTTTTGTAAGTTTCCATCTTCCCGGTCACAATTTTGTATATACAATATTAGTCATGCAATTGTTACAATTGTTACCGTTACAGGTGTATTCTTTTATACTGTGTCGTTCTAAAAATTCAGCAATTTATGCTGGATTTTGGTGCAAAACATACATCAGAGTCAAGCAATGTACCCTAACGACAAACGAGATTACAAATTACTTTCCAGAGATTCACATGTGATACTAATCCAAACACGTATGGCAATTAAAAATGTCTTTTGGAACTTTCTTTAGACGGCGCTCGGCCGAAACGAAGGGTCAATAAGTGAAGCAAAACTGTTGTATGAAATCATGGTGACCAGACAGAAGGGGTACACTGGGCTCATGGAAGTACTTCTTAACGATAGACAAAACGGGGCTTTGAAAATCCTAAAAGAAGGACTTCAGCAACCAGAGTCACAAGTGGCCTCATCCGATTCCATTACTCAATTGTTGAAGATGCATGTTCAATTAGCAAATTGCACAAAAAGATTCGATGAGGTTTTCCCCAATTTTACAAGCGAGGACGCGAAGGATTTGCTGCAAAATGGTGACCTAAAGCAGGAACTCGAAGAGATATTTCGGAAGGGATCCTTGGAAATAAAACTGGATGGTGGGCATCCGCTGACTTCTGACCAGTATATTCCACGGCTACTGTCAAATCGCCTGCAGCTAGACCCACGAGTATTTACCTTGGAGTCATGTGAGGATGTCTTCGTTTTTACAAACATTGACATAACGGAATTGACACAACTTGTGAAACCACACGCTGTACGGCTTTCCACTAATCAGCGAAGTCTTGTCACTGGTAGACACATATACTTGGATGACGATGAAGACTGGGACGACATGGTGGGTATTTCAGAGGCTGCAATTCACCTTGTCAGTAATTTTTGCCTATTTTGAGGCCGAATAGTTGTTTAAGGGATTCTGAGATGGTCGGAATGCAAATGTCACTTAAAAATCACCAACTGACAAATTTGAATGCGTGTGGTCGTAAAAAGCATGTACGTAGCTCACAGAAATTCAATAGGGTACAACTTTATTCTGAAAGATCCAGGGGCAGTAAGTTCTGCGAAAACAAAGGACAAAAGCACGTTTCTCTCCCAAACCGCGGACTTTCTTTGATTGCCGCTTTTTATGCCTAAAATAAAGGACTTATGGCATGTCTATCTTAACCCAAATAAGCTGTGATTTCTAAACGTTTTGATGAATGTAACTTGTGTGAATAAAATTTTCGGAGGGTATTATGTACTCAAAAATTGTTTAGAACTCATGCTTGAAACCGTTAACGACCAGTCAGTACATGTTGATGAGTTGTTAGTTTTTGTTTAAGCTTACAAATAACAAAAACAGAAAAAAATGTGACACCGGTTGGTTTGAATCATATTGAATGATGTATATGTGATTAATAACCTTTGTAATATTTTCGATGGGATCTACAATATTAAATGTTAAGTACCGTACAGAATAATTTATTGCCGCATGTAAGTGGATTAACACTACTTCTTCGCCCATTTTTAGATTGAAGTAAAGTGTGTTTGAAACTGTATGAGGAAATCAAGGTCGATTTTGAATACAGAACAGTGTTGAACTTAATTTAAAAAGTTATCAGATTTATTGTCGCAACCGGTTTCGCATTGCTTCTTCAGGCGACTAAATGAAATGACAAAAGTTTTTATATATTAGTATTATAAAATTATAAAATGTAGATTGTTAAAATTTTTATAAATTAAATATAATATAATGCCTAGTGTGTGATTTAAATCGCGGCTCGTAAATCACGACTATATGTATGCGTTGTTGCAACGACTCAATTACATGCAATTATTTTAATGACATTAATTCGTACAAAACATGTTTTTAATATGTTTTGATATTGAATAAAGCGTTGCGCTTCCTTGGTCAGATTAACTTGACATTTCAGCGCTGATAACCTATTTTGGGATGATTTATTCATATTTATTAAAGCAGCATATGTCTTTGATGGCTTCCAATTGTGAACCAACGACGACTTCCGGTCCTGCTAATTGCTAACATATAGAATTTAGCGCTTCTCGAGCCGGATTTTGAGCTATTTTGTTAGCTGGGACGTGTTTCACATAAACGACTTTCACCAGCCCAAATGTCAGCTATTGGGCTTGCTTAAACTCTACCAGATGCCTAGACGTTGTGCAGTGTATTCTACATTGATACCACATGCACCACATGTGGTAGTGCTTAATATTATCAGTCAAAACGCTTTAAACGACAAACGTAACTTGAATTGTATTTGTAGGACATTGTGCCCTTGGACAAATCAAATTTAAAACAAGCGTTGGCAAATACAATGGCTCATCTCAAAGGAGCCGAAAATTGGAGATTATGCGAGGCTTCAGTGCCGCCCATACGCCCCTGCCAGACCCTGCAATGCAGGGGGGCCGGGACATAAAATTTGCCCAAAGGGGGCCGGGGCAGGGGAAAAATGTGTGACAGCCACAACTATGAAATCAGCTTTTTGGGAATTATAATTGACAGGTTTTTGCTCAATGTCACCATTTGGTTAGAAATTCGAACTGAAAAGTGAATTCGCAGGGTGGCCGGGATGGTTATAGGGGTGGCACTGCGAGGCTTTATGCATAATTTGATGTATTATCAAAGAAGCTGACACCATCAAATTCTACCAGGATAACACAAACATTGTAGGAATAACAGTTACAGCGTAGAAGCATTTGAACATTAGTATACAAAACGCCTCAGCTTAAAATGTCGGACACAAAAGTCATAGGTGTATTTTTAGGATTGGATGTGGGATACAAATTGGAGAAAATTTAGTATAGCCTGCTTGCATGTGACTTTTTGATAACCTTTGTGCACCAGTCTTCATTTTAATGCAGTTCGCTCGTCAAAGTATGTACTTTTACGGGTTAAATACAAGGCTAAATATAATCAATGAATCAAATGCATGCAGACATATAACAGCTTTCTGCATGCGCCACAAAATTTGAAATAACGAAAAAAAGCTAAATTTATAGTGAACAATCAATATTACCCCTGTTTATTTATCTTCCAGTACAAGGTGGAATAATACTACTGTTTCATCAATAGGTTTAACATACTTTGTGTGACTCCTCCCGTAGCAATGGGTATTAATATGTACTACATTTAATTTTTACATACTCAAGCCGTTTGAATAACGCACGTTTACCATTTAAGTAAGGGACCTGTCTTGACATAGTTGAAGTGTCCGACAAAATTCACAGTATTGTATATTCACAGATTGTTGTAATTTTGCATTTTGAGGAATATTTCACACATTTGAAAAATCGTAAAAACAACTATTTACTTCTTGCATGCAGCGTTTAGTTGTAAACTAAGATATTCATCCATAGTTTTGCGTATTTTCCTGATAGAATCGGCGGAAAAGGGATTATTAGTATCAGCATGAACTGAGATGACCAAAATGAGCATAATTGACTATTATGAATGATATCACCGTTCATAAATTTGTAGTATATTAGACCCGCACAAGTGAACTGACTGTGGTTTTATTCATGTAATTGGTTGATATAAATGCGTATCATAATATAATAGATGAAATGGGATTAGTACTAAATCATACCAACGGTGAGTTTGGTAATTAGATCTAACGATGATCATTGTCATAACTAATCAATGGTATATTTCCTATTCATCAAAATGATCATTTAATTAGACAACCCAATCATACTTTACATCAGTTCCCAAATAGAAGTTCATTATTGCTTATAGTCGTGTTCAAGTAGCTCTAAGCGACCACGGTGAACAATGCACTCCGTACTAATTTTTACGTTATTTATTATACCATTTAACATTCCAGCGGTTGTTTCTGTAATGTCATATGACTGCGAAGACAATAAGAACTTTGTCCTGTTTTGTGATAACTGCATTTCAGAAGAGGAGATTTTCGAGTGTCACAGCTACATAGCAAGACTTGCAGTTAGTTTGCGAACAATTTCAGATGGCAACAGAGTTGCTTTAGCTTCTTTCTCGGGAATGGTGACAATGTTCAAAGATTCAGAGCCGCAAAAGGTACATGCGTGGGAACACGACATTCTTGGGTCCAATGCCTTGAATTACCTGCAATCATGATTACCACTGAAACATATTCTGACATGCTGAACTTATTTAAATAGTATGAATAAAGTTGGTTATTACTTATGTATCATAATTGTGGTATATCAGGATGCCCCAACCACTACAACAACATCTTGTGAGCTCCAGAGAAACTGGAGTCACTTCCAGAGCACAGCGTGCTCCCCGTCCTCTGTCCAGATAGACAGACTTTTCCTACCTTTCAGTCATGCAGGACATACATTTTTATATTGTTAAACACTAACTATTCTATTTCACTGTTTGAATTTAAAGTCAATTAATAAACCTGATATTTCACTATTAGCAAAGAACCTGACTACCTAAACCACTCGAACATTTATTATTAAAAGCGCCCAAAACACCACAATAATATTATCTTTAAGTCTACCTATAATTTTGCTTAACGTATCAAATGATCATCGTCTCGTCACGATTTTTTACAATTCATTTCATGCATCATACTTCTACAAGATGCAAGATTCTGCTTGGAATTGAAAACCCAACTGCCGGCGTCACGGCTTTTAACATAAATTGTAAATTCTGAGAAACATATCAGCTTGGGACAGTAAATGTGTAAGAAATTGTCAATAATTTAAATACGTGTATAACTTGACCATAAAAGAATATTTACGTTTATGAAATATGACAAGCAGAAATGTTCCACAATTTCAAACATTTTTAGTCCAAAAATTATCATGTCGCTGTGCAACTAAAACCAATATTATATCTACTATATAATTTTATGTTTATGATACGTATACTTGTTCTGTAATTCCTATATTTTTATTATGAGAATACAACATAATTTATGTCTAATTTTGTATTTTAAATGTTATGTTAAAGCAAATTCTGTTCAGTTTGATTTTCATCCTTACCTAAGCATTATTCCTAAGCACAAATCCATAAATCCCCTGATCCCATCTAATTGATACGAAGTTTGCTAGCTACATGTTATATTTAGGAGTAATGGAAAATACAAAAAGATTATATTGGTGACTGACATCAATTTTGTTCTGATAAGCATCATATAGTTGAGTTTATCAAACATATTCGGAGAAAATGAAGTTCAGTTAAAATATGCGGAACAAGGTTATCGCATTATTGATTATATCGTCGCATATTTTAAGACCTAATAGATTATCAACCTCTTGGTAAGGTCCTAAACTTACGTGTACGTCAGGTAAGGATAGTAATATTTGCTTTGTACCTGGGACCGTCACCAAAGCTTTCCAAAAGCGTTTGCCCCTTTTGCAGTTGTTCGTTGCAATTGCCAGAAACGATGTTGCTCCCAGAGCCAAAAGAGAACAAGCAAGCGCAAAAGCTGGAAACAGGAGGTAAACTGTTCTGCTGACATATTCGTACATGGAAACTGTACTGAATAAGGCTACGGATCCAATTGGAATTCCTACGAAGGTCGTGGCGGTGAGGAAGAACGTAAGAGAAACACGGAAAATTCGTGCGAATATTTGGAGTGATTTGTAGTAATTAACATATTTTTTAAATCTGTTGCAACTCTACATTGCAGCGAGAGAATATATAGGACTTCCATAAAACCTATTGTATCCACCAACAAGCAATTGAAAATTGAATTGTAATGATCCAACAAATGCTATCGGAAAGTACAAAATACCAGCTGTCAGTTTCACGGGCCAACTTGTTCCAAACAGCAGCTGCAAAGGTTCAAATGTAATTCCCAGGGGAGCTACAAGAATACAGAGTGGGAGTAATAATGCACTAGAAAAAAGGCAATATATGCTAGCTTTTTTCACAAGTGCAACGAATTTGGAACACACAGGAGCGTAGACACATATTATGTTTGTTTGATTCCCGAGTAGAATCAGTTCTTCAAGAAAGTTTGCGTTTGTATAAATACTGAATAGA